>JZKD02S1614495.1:12451-27493 GCA_000966675.3 Picea glauca | reverse complement strand
AGTTCTTCTTCCTTCTCTCTTCAGGAACTCAGGCCACTGTGACCCCTCTAAAGGCAATAGATAGGTTTACATCATTAACGATCATAGGGATGACGAAAATAATGTGTAACAACTGCGCGACAATACATACATGTCATTGGTGGAAGTGGAAATTCCCTTGCATAATGTCTTGACTGTTGATAGTTGTGGCACAATACTAGACCTATGCCTCTTCCAAATCCTCCTCTACCTCATCCTCCACCTTTGTATCCAACTTGATCTCCTCACGGTTCATTGTACTGCGGCACCTGATTATACTGTGCAGGGTTATACTATGGTTGTGCATTGTTATGTTGTGGTTGTGCAGTGTTATACTGTTTTTGCGCATTGTTATATGGAGGTGGTACCTGGTTGAAATGATGTGTAGTTTTCCTTGTCATCATTTATTCTTGCACCCTATAGGTATATGAAGTTCTTTCCCTCATCATCTCCATCATCCTACAATATTTATCATCATGGCCCACTTACTTGCAAAAATTGCAGTATGAGCTCTTGGGCACTCTCTGATACTTTTGCATTGTTGGAAAGTGATATGGATCACACCCATGAATTTTAAAAATATCGCACCATGGTCATCCTGTTGGAAAGGGGTTTGGTACTCATGTTTCCATATACTATGCGAAAGTTGGACATTAATTCTTATTATGTCCTACTGTCCTACATGTGGTACACTAAACAACTTTTATTTTCTCTTTTCCATTATTCTGGTTAAGCTGAAATGTTCGATTTTTCAGATCCTCCTTCAACTCCTCTATTGTTGGATCTGTCTTATGATATTAGTTCTCTTCCAGTTGTAAGGATTCTTGCAGATCCTTTGCCCGAGTTTGGAAATTTGGTTGCCTCAAGGGTTGTTTCAAATGTTGTAGTAGTGAATTCACAAAGAGATGTCTATGTTGCATGTCATTCATGACATCCTTCAGCTTACCTTTAAGATGCTTAAACCTATGATCAATCTACCAAACGGACTCACCTAGTTTCTACCTGATTACAATCATCTCATTCATGTACTGATCTTCTGAGCTAGGCTTCTAGAATTCATTGATCAATAGCTTCTTCACATCTAAAATAGTTCTTGTTACTCTTGGTGGACTATTTACAGCTAATCTCATATACCAGTCCAGTGCATGATCTCTTAGCGTGATAGCTAACTGCGCAAGTGTTGTATCCTTGTATGTGATCTGTTTTGCTTCACATATCTTCCTGAAGATGAACAAGTTCTTTTCAGGGTCCTCAGATTCCTCTCCCCGAAATTCCGGTAACCTGATTGTGGGATCATGTCCTACCATCTTGAAATGTGTTGAACTACTACCTCTGTGTGGTGTAGATATTTGATTGTTACTTCCTGAACTAACTCCTCCAGTTGCTACTGCCTGTTTAGATGTGTTTCATGTTGTATTTCTTCCACTAAAATTCATTCTTATGAATGGTGGTGTTCTTTTTGGTGTATTAGTCGCACATGGGGTTATGGGTTCCACATTGACACTAACATGGATGGTATTTCTGCCTTTTGTTCCTACCCTTGGACTACCTACCTTCCTTTCATATGTTGCACACAATATTTCCACAATCTTCTCCACAACACGAAGATCCTCTACATCTTCCTCATCACTTTCCAAGCCCTCTCTATCAGTTATGGCTCTCTTCTTATTATTCATCTTATATTGGTAGAGTGCTCCACTGAGCGTCTTTCTAGTTGTTGCCATTATCTACTTTATCTGATATTCCTCCATCGTGGTTGGGTCCATGGCCTCCTTCTTCTTTCAGTTATCCATCTCTCCCTCCATTTCTCCACCTCTTGTCAGTGCTTCCCCCCTTCCCCCATGCACGCAGGGAAGTTTAGTTGTCTAATTCCATAGTCATCACACCGTTATTATACAGTAAAATCTTGATTGAAATATACAATGATCTGATATACCTACCTCTGGGTCCTTTTAGAAATTCTTGCTCTATTGCGTTGTGTTAGCACTCTGTAAATTTGTTCGACTAATAAAAAAAATGACATAGGTAACCTACAAACCACTTTAGAGTTGGGTACTAGCCTGCTCATCTTAGAGAGGGATCTCTCCTATCACTTGGTCTTTAATAGATGAGTTTTCTTTAACAATTCATTGGCTAGGTTTTGTTGCTTTGAAGGGTTTTTTATAATTTTGTTGGCAAGGAAGGGGAGGGACACTTAGGGTTATCGAGTCAAACTCCTGAAAATGAATGGAAGCATTGATTGTTCAGTAGAACTATCCAGAGGATAAAGGCTAAATGAGGCGATGAGTCTGAGTTATAAATTGAAATTTGCAGTGTAGGAAGAAAGGAAAAAAATACAATTGCATCAAAGCATTAAATAAATGAATTCCTACTTAGTTAGGAAGAACTTAACACAATTTAAATTGCTTCATCCAAGAGCATCACAAGATGAATTCTAGGCTTTTCACTATCCAATTTAAACAAAAGATAGTGAAAATGAAATCAAGATCAGAGGAAATACATACAAAGAAAGAAGACAAATCTCAGACCACCACCATTAGAATATTTTTCGTGGATATTTCAAGACATATGCATGTGCATTCTATTCAGCTTTAGAAAATTAAATTCAAGTTCCAGAAAGATAAAATCATGTCCTTGCACTTCTGCCAACTTCTAATACATTTGAAACTCCTAATATTTATACACTCTGAGTTTCTTCGGTTTGAAACCGGTTACAATGATAAGAATGAAACATTTCRGTTTTGAAATYGATTACAATGATAAGAAAGAAAAWTTTTGGTTTTGAAACCGATTACAATGATAAGATGGAAATCRTTTCAAGATCCAGATTCTGGATCCCCTGATGTTTCRATCCCTTTCTTCGCCACTTGTTCTGCTACTGAGGTTATGATGGGATCCATGGTCATGATGAAAAATACCTGGAAACAAGYGAAAATGGCGTGTAATTGGTGTACTATTGAGATATAGATGGAAGATGGTGGTCRCGCCAAAGTTCTAATGGTCCAACATTCAAGTAATAATCAAATAAAAAAAATGACAAAATGCCCTTTTATACTTTTTTTATTTTGCGGGGGYGCGAGGAAGTGGTTTTGAGGTAACTTGCCTTTAATACTGYAATGCTCCTGATGATGCCACGTACCCCCGAGATAAAATTATGKTTTAAATTGTAGGACCACCCTTTGAAATTAAAMTCTRTGCAACTTCACCCCATGCAATCGCTCTCGATYGTTGATCTCAAGAACTCACAATCCACGATACTTCAGACCTAGTCGACTATTTTTCTATTTTGCGAGGGCATGAKAAMTTTTTTTGAGGCAACCTGCTTTTCATTCCGCAATGCACCTGGTGACACCACATACTCTAGAGAGAAAATTWTGGTTTAAATTSTGGGACCKCTTTCCAAAATTAAACCCCGTGCAGCTTCGCCCCCCACAATCATTCTCAACCATTGATCTTGTTGCAATCTACGATCTGGGTAACCCTGCTATTTTAGCGCCATGCTAAATTTTATCTGTTTGCCAACTCTAAAATCCTTTTACCCATGTTTAGATATGGTGCCAATTTGGTGTTCGAGAGCTTTGAATGTTGAGCAGGAATACCTCCCAGAGGATGATCTCCCCAATCTGACATGGTGACCTGATGTCATTGTGCTGAGGTGTCATGGAAAGCAGGGTGACATGTGTCACATAGAAATGGGTGAATGACACAACCAAATGACCAAGAATGAGTGCCATGTGTCATGATTGATGAGTGTGCCCCATGTCTCAACTGATGGTTTCCACATGCTTCGGAACTTTGAGCTTCAGGATTTTTGGATTGTGAAGCATGAAGTTCTCCCGAAGTAGTACAGGCCCAGAGTGACGTGGTGGCCTAACGTCATATGACGTCACAGCTGTTGATATGTCACAAAATAAGAGTGATACGTGTTACTTGAAAATGAGTGGATGACATGCCCAAAGGTGCATGAACTGAGTGTCATGTGTCAGCGCCCAATGGATGCCACGTGTCTCTGACGAATGAGTGCCACGCGTTTGAACCGAGGAGCGTCAAGTGTCTTTGGCATTTTGGGCTTCGAGAGTTTTGGATTGTGAAGCATGAAGTTCTCCCAGAGTAGTACGAGCCCGGAGTGATGTGGTGGCTTGACGTCATTTCAACACTTCAACGCTTATGTTTGGTCGTTAAGCCTTCCGCATCTTTGAAACTTCAAATGCGCGAGAGTCATTAATCTGAATTGTACATGGGATATCCATTGTTGAAAATTGAACATGTCTGTTTGCTTATATTTCAAGCCCGAAATGGACTACTCTGAATGTTGTCTTTTTTCTCATGGTTGTTCTATGTGCATACAACATACTTGATCGACCTTCCATAAGCTCAATTAATGGAAAACAAGTTGACAAGTAGTTTGAACCAAATCACGATATGTGTTTTCCCTTCAAGAAAAACATAAAAAATTTGTGCAAAGAATCAATCAAGAAAGACAATAAGAAAAACCAAGTCATTGAACAAATGGGAAATTGACTTGACCAACTTTAAGAGGAAATATTTCTAGGAAGATATGTGGAAAAGAGAGATATGGGGCAGGGGTGCAGACTTAGGTCTTAACATGGAGTACATGACTATTTTGGATGATTATTCGTGTGAATGATTTAGGTGATGGGAACTTGATGGAGTTGGTGAAAACATTTTAAAATTTGAGTGGAAATATATCACAAGGTCAAGATGTTTTGGAAAAATTAATACAAATTAGCATGTGATAACATTGGCTCCAACGGGGATGTTATCCTCCCAATGAGGTAGAAAAGAACTCGTAAACCTGATGCCTAATACATTGGGTTTCTCCCAAAACATGTGTGTACCCTTTTCTGACCTGTCACAAGTGTCCACCGAAATCCCAAGTCTGTACACTGCTCTCAACTAAAAACTGAACGCTAAATAAACTACTACAATATGAATGTACACACTGTTGAAAACCCAAACTGGAAAACTTCTTGACCAACAAGCTTATTTACAAAACTTTGTTCCCATAACTCCATTTATACTTGCATAAAATTAGGGCCTTGACCAATGCATATGTCTACTTTTCCATGATATCATACTTTAGTGGGGAATCCCTCAACGTCCTGTTGTAGTAAGCTATAGGCCTTTCAAAGTTATGTTCATCATTTTGTAACAAAACACCAGCAATGGTGTGTTTTGAGGCAAAATAAAACAATATAAAGTGTTTGGAAAAATTGGGATTGGCCAGCACTGGGGCTTTGGTCAATGCCATGTTAATATATTCAAAATACATTATGGCTTCACGAGTCCACTTTATGTCACGTCCTTTCCTGAGCATGTTAGTGATATGTTTTATGATTTCATCCATAATAGGGATGAACCTTCTCAGAAAATTTACTTTCCCTAGGAAAGATTGTACTTCTTTCTTGCTTCTAGGTGTGCCAATTTTAAGGATTCCTTCAACTCTGTTGGGATCTATCTTTATTCCCTCCTTTGAAATAATGTGACCAAGCAAATTTCCTTCTTCCATGCCAAAATTAGACTTCTTGGGGTTCAATGAGATGCCAAACTTCCTACATTTCTGAAAATTTTTCCTTAGATGTCCAAGATGTTCATCATCAGAAACGAAATATACAATGACATCATCTAAGTAAATAACAATAAACTTATCTTTCTCATCAACAAAGGCTATATCCATAGCCCTTTGGAAATTTTCTCCTGCATTCATGAGCCCAAAAGGCATTTTGGCATACATGAAAGTGACCCATGGTGTGGTAAAGGTTGTCTTCTCATGATCATCAGGGTGTACCATGATTTGGTTGTACCCAGAGAAACCATCCAGCATTGATATTTTTTTAGAACCAACCACCTTATGCAGAATGTGATACATCTTGGGCAGTGGGTAATTGTCCTTGAGAGATACCTTTTTCATATTCAAAAATTCCACGCATAATCTGATCTCTCCACTTTTCTTCCTAACAGGTACCAGATTTTCCACCCACTTAGCAAATCTCAAAGACACTATGATCTTGGCTTCAAACAACTTCTTTATCTCATTTTCAATCAAGGGCAACAACAAAGGATTAATTCTTATTAATTTATGCTTGAAAGGTTTATGATACTCCTTGATTGGAATCACATGTTGAATCACCTTAGTATCATAAACCTTTAGATCTTCATAACTCCATGCAAAAATATCAAGAAATTTTTTCATTAAACTGATATACCTTTGCTTGACCTCTGGTCTAAGTGTCCCAGATAGCTTGATGATCTTGGGATCTTCATGAGTCCCAATGTTGAAATCTTCAACATCTCCATCTTTTGCAGTAATTTTAGGACTTATGGTTACATCATTGTTGTCAAAGAGTTTTTCTAATGGGACCAGGCCTTTGCGAATGATGTTAATTTTTAGTTGCATTATATCCTTACCAGCAATTTGATTTTTGAAAGAGTCATCATTTGTGAACATAGATGCACCTTCTTCTTCACAACAATACTCCTCATCAATATTCAAATTTGCAAATTCACCATCCATATTAAGGAAACTTTCTACTTGTTTGTCATCTTCGAAAACTTTCCAGTACTTAATGTTATCAGGTACTACTAGCATGTGCTTGACCTCAATATCATATCTTCTGTTAGGAAAAATTGGAATTTTGAAAACTAAGGTTGAAGTAGAAAGGGCATCATCGATCTGATTCTTCCCCCTTGGAATCACTGAAATATTATATTCTAGAAATTCTTCAAGAAGACCAAGCACTATATTCCTATATGCTCTTAATCGAGGATGATTTGCTTGATATATACCCTTTATTTGATTTGTAATCAACTCATAATATCCATGTACAACTATCCTCCTAGAACCCATTTCTTTCAAAGTCTTCAATCCCAACACTATTGCCTCATATTCAGCCATGTTATTTGTGAAATCAAAAGCAAGTTTGTAAGAACAAAGTGTTGTACCTGATTTGGGGGGGTTAATCCACACACTAGCCCATGCTCCTTCTCTGCTGAAATCTTTATCAAAGCTCATATTCCACGTTACATTTTCTGCATTGTTTAGCTGATCTGAAATTTCCTTTGTTTGTTGATCAGGTTTGTCTTTGATAGTCATATCAGTATTTTGCACCTCCTCTTCAAAACTCAAATCATTAAAGAAAATGGAAGAACAAATCTCGGTATCCACATAGTAAATGGGATGGTTTTTTGGTTGGGATTTGCTACTAACCATGTACTTGAGCAATACTTCCCTGTACAACCTCCTATCTTGGCCAAAAACAGGGATAATGGCATATGACATATCCATTTGAAGAGTCCCTTTCAACTTCCCAACCCATGATCTAGATAACAACATGCAAAATTTAGGAGGAATATCAACAACCACCACATCCATGACCATATTTTTTGCTAGAATTTGAGACAAAAATACTAACAGATCTTTGATTAGGCCCAAGAACTTCACCTTCCTTGAATCAAAGGAGAAAAGATCCTTGTAAGGCCTTGTAATGTCTAGACCCAATTGGTCCATGACCACCTTTGGCATCAGATTATGGGATTCTCCTGAATCTAAAATAGCATTATGCAAAGTTATATCATGAATCTTCAAACTAACATAGAAAGGAGGGACCTCATCAACATCACTACTCTCCTCTACACGTGGGCCAAACAATATGGCAAGATGATATTCTTGTATATTTAAAGTATCAAAAGTTTATTCCATCTTGAGCATCTTAATAATCCGATTTCTATATTCACTATTCTTTATCATCTCATTGAATAGAACAGAGATTTTAATTTTTGTCGTCTCACTTTCAAAGTTAAAGGAAGATCATGTTTTTTCTACCTGTTTGATGACTTTCTCCTTTCTTACTTTAGGTACTTTCTTTGGAGATTCTTCCTTATGCTTTCCTTCCTCCACAACATCCTTTGCAACATAGTCCTTCTTAAGCTGACTCAAAGAAGCTGTATTATTTTGAGATTCCTTGGTAGGATTTCCCTTTGGAGGATTTGCAGACACATTTTTGCTCTGAAGATTATATTGTTTATGGAATTGCATGATGGCATTCTTCAGTACTTTCTGATAGTCTTCATTTTCCACTGATAAGCTTTTATCATTCTCCTGCATGAATATATCATTTGCATCCATGAACTGATCATGTTCTTCTTTAGTTAAAAACACCTTCATTTCATCACCATCACAACTGATATTGTCTTCAAAAGTTTCATCAAAATTTTCATTCACATAATTTTTTTGAAAAGGAGGTCTTATTTATTGATCACCCTAGTTCCTCTGGTTTGTTTGTCTGATTTGTGGAACTACTGGTCTCCTTTGATTTATGAGTTAACAATCAGCCTACCCTCTGGTGTTAGGATTATTATCTAAAGACATCCTTTCCATGAGTTTCTCCATCGTCTTCATCATCAACTCAAATATCTCTTATGATGATTGTGAAGTTGAAGGATGTGCCTTATCTTGAACCTTGATTATGACTCTGTCATAATTTGATCTTTCCTAAAGCCATTAGATTTACTTCAAATTCTATTGCATCACTCATCATATCATCTAGTGAATTGGATCTTCTTTCCCTCAACAACAAGGAAAAATCATTGTCAAAAGAATCAACATATCTAAGTTGAGAAGCTCTAGGAGGAGGTTTTACTTCAGTAGGAATTGAGTCGTAAAATTTCATAAATCTAGCTGAAAAATCTTGTACTGTTTCATCAGGTGACCTTCTCATGTTGTTGTACTGGGTTAACAAATGAAGGGAGTTCTTCTTGTCACCCCACTTTGCAAAAAAACTTGTTTCAAAGGCTGCAAAATCTGGGATAATTGTTGTTGGGAGAGTTCTAAACCATTTTCTAACTTCACCTATGAGACTTTGTGCAAACGGCCTCATTTTTGCATCTTCATAATCTACTTCTTCTAGGTCCACAAAATCATTGAACCAATCTAAGTGTTTTTGGGCTGACACATTGCCTTCAACATCATACATCTTGATCCTCTGAGTATAGTCTCGAGATAAATCATGTCACAAAGAAGGTAGGACAAGGGGTGCAAACCTAGCTTCCATGGTTGCAGTAAGAACTTGAAGTGGTTGATTGTTCTGAGTAGGAATCACAACGCTTCTAATAGAGGCATCTGGAATTAAACCTTGGAACCTCTTCTCATCAAAGATGATTTCGTTCAAACTAGATTCAGATCTAGTTCTGAATAGAGTTTGCTCAAATTTCAAATCAAAATCAAGGTCTTCAATTATTTTTACTCCATCTTTGGGTAAAGATATATTTTTGTCCAGACAAAAAACTGAGCTTATTAGCCTTTCTTTTCTCTTGTGTACAAGTTTCTCAAGATCAAACATGGGGATTATTTCTTCTAGGTCTGGATTTCTTCTGGTATGAATTCTCTTGGGAGCCAGGATTTCTGCTCAAACTACTTTATGCTATTGGTCTCTTTATAATGGAGTCACCAAGGTAAATTTAGTCTTAGACAATAAGGTCTTTGATTCACTATCACCCTCAAGAATCAAATCTGAACCTTTAAGTCATTCTTTTCCCAGGGAAGATTTCACTTTCATCCCCGACAGTGGTGCCAAAATGTTAGCACTCTATAAATTTGTTCGGCTAATAAAACAAATGACAGAGGTAACCTACAAACCACTTTAGAGTTGGGTACTAGCATGTTCATCTCGGAGAGGGATCTCTCTTGTCATTTGGTCTCTAATAGATGAGTTTTCTTCAACAAGTCATTGGCTAGGTTTTGTTGCTTTGAAAGGTTTTTTATAATTTTGTTGGCAAGGAAAGGGAGGGACACTTAGGACTGTGGATTCAAACTCTTGAAAACAAATGGAAGCACTTATTGGTCGGTAGAACTATCCAGAGGATAAAGGCTAAATGAGGCAATGAATCTGAGTTATAAATTGAAATTTGCAGAGTGTAGGAAGAAATGAAAAACATATAACTGCATCAGAGCATTAAATAAATGAATTTTGACTTAGTTAGGAAGAACTTAAAAAAGGTTAAATTGCTTCAGCCGAGAGAATCACAAGATGAATTATGGGCCTTTAACTATCCAATTTAAACAAAAGATAGTGAAAATGAAATCAAGATCATAGGAAATACATACAAAGAAAGAAGACAAATCTCAGACCACCATCATTAGAATCTTTTCATAGAGATTTCAAGACATTTGCATCTGCATTCTATTCAGCTTCAAAAAATTACATTCAAGTTCTAGATAGCTAAAATAGTTCCCTTGCACTTCTGCCAACTTCTAATACATTTGAAACTCCTAATATTTATACACTCTGAGTTTCTTCGGTCTGAAACCAATTATAATGATAAGAAAGAAACGTTTTGGTTTTGAAACCGATTACAATGATAAGAAAGAAACGTTTCGGTTTTGAAACCGATTACAAAGATAAGCAAGAAATCATTTCAAGATCAGGATTCTGGCTACCCTAGCGTTTTGGTCCCTTTCTTCACCACTTTTTCTGCTACTGAGGCTATGATGGGATCCATGGTCATGATGAAAAGTACCTAGAAATGAGAGAAAATGGCGTGTCATTGGTGTACTCTTGAGCTGCGGGTGGAAGATGGTGGTCACGCCTATTATCCCCACTTTTTGGGGATAACTAGGAGATCATGTCTCGAGGCCCACAAGTCCTAGACATGGAGAACCGAGAGTAAGATTGACCTGATCATATCCCTGGAGGGCCCATATTTTTCTCCCATCATCTTTTGTCTTAACAGCAGCAGTAGCATCCATCACCATTGGATTGGTCCTGTGTCAGAAAAGGTTCTTTCTCCATGAGGTAATTGGTCCAGGTATCATGGTATGTGTCATTTTTTATCATTGAAACCTTTAAATATATGCATCTAGTTCCTCTTATCTCTAAAGACTACTTGGATCTTACATTTTCTCACTTTACCATGTTTGGGGGAATTGACAAGGTGCCCTAGAAAGCCTGTGTCTGTAGGTTTTGGTTTTCCATTGGGGGGATTTCTAAAAATCCATCGTCTGCTCCCATCATAGCACCAGTCTTACATCTTGTTTCCCGCTCACCAATCCCATTCCCCTTGTCCAGGCATTGGGTTGACCTATTTCAAGACTGCACCTTACCTCATGGGAAGAAGGGGCTAAAGGCCTAGAAGGTAAAAGTAAGCTAGTAAAAGATAAAATCCTAAAAATGAACCTTGAGATGCTTTGCCCAGGGATCCACGAGAAAGAAATAAAATGCTTCTCAACAAGAAAGAATAGGGACTCGTAAAAATAATAAAACAATACCTAATCAAAGGATAGGGGATCTCATCACAATCCAGCCTATTAGGTCCATGGGTACCTAGCAGTATGACATTGCCACCAGCTGGTTACCATGCCAGGATAGTGACTCTTGGTTGCATGCCCAAGGGAAAGGGGGTCTCATCACGAGCCAGCCTTCTCATCTCTGCGAAAGTAATTGTGGGTAATGTTGTCATCTCTGGTCACCATTCCAAGGCAGTGTCCCCTAATTAGCTTTTGAACAAAAAAAGAAAATAAAAAGAATAAAAAGAATAAAGGAAAAAATGGGCTTGGAAAAAAATGCATTCATGACAGGGACAACTCGCCTTCTACAAAGGCACCCACAGTTAACACGTTGCATCCTTGGCCCTTACTGCACCCACATGCTTGGACATCCCCTAACCACATCATCCACTTACATGTCTTGCATGAGATATCTCTGGGAACTTTCCTTTTTTCTGTGGACACTAGCCCAATAGGAAGCCTTGTCCTTTTCCCCAGACTTGTATTACAGGCTTGTGTAACGTCTTTGAGCTATTGATTGATTTATTAGGGATTTTATGCATGTGTTTAATAATATTAATGATGAAATTTGATTGACATTGCTATGATCCTTGTGACTGATGAGCCCATGGAGGGCGTAGCCTTTGATGTGCAAGACCATACCCGACGGACAGGTACCATTTGGACCAGTACACATGGGGATATGATCAGTTCGAACCTCCATGGGGCTGAAGAGCCCATCATATGGATGCCAAGACCCCACCATAGGGCAAAGATGAGACAGAGATGGATAGGTGTCTTGCACCAAAGAAGAAGAGGACGTTCCACCAGAGGCACCCCGACAAAGCTTGACCTAGGGGGATTTGCCCTTTTCCAGTGGAAAGTTGGCCTTGGAAGGCCTAGGATGTCACCCATCATAGTCATGATGTCATCCAGTAGTATGGACATTTTGGAAAGCATACTAGGCAGTATTGGCATGTGTGGCAAGTTGGCGAAGCCCAAGGAGGGCTAATGTTTTGCTCCAGGATGCCCCATTTGCCCTAGAAGGGGCTAATGCCTCCCTTAGAGGGGCTTCTTATCTCTTTATAGCTCAATTAGGGTTTTAATTTGACAGTTTAATGTAAAACAGTGTGATTTTGATAATTTGGCCTTGTCAGCCTTTTACCTGACCTAAAATGTAAAATCAGATCAAGGTTTTGTATAAATGAGAGATTTTCACTCTCATTTTTTATGTCACAACTCACTCACTCATTAGTGAGGTCTGAAATTAGCACCCTATATTGGGTTATTGGATAATTGGGTGATGCACACTTGTTGAAGGAAAGCTATTTTGGCATATTTTGGTTTCTCTCTTGAAGGAAGGTGTTACAACTAGGGTTTGCACATTTATTTCTTGGTGAATTGTAAGTATTTTTCTGCAAAAATTCTTGAATGAATGGTTGTAGTTTAATTTCTTGCATGTATTTATGATTATTTTTGAACAAAAACCCTAGGTGACAAGCACACAAGTAGTTCCTTGTCTCATGTCCCCTGATAGAGAGATTTTCAGCCATTGAAGAGGAAAAAGAGAGCCTAGCCGTAGCTACACTCCTTTCTCCTTTTCTCCCTTTTCTAGTCATACCTGTTTGAGCTCAAGAAGGAGAAGATGTCCTAGGCCTAGGTTATCTACACTTAGGGTCATTTTCTTCTAAGGTTTGATGATAGAGCCTTGTTGTAGCAACAGTATCCCTCATTTGAATCTCTTCTCTTGACTTTATCTTTCAAGCTAGCCATTTTTTCCATCTAAGGAAGGAGGAGAGAGCACGTGGCCTTGCCACAGCAACACCGGAGTGAGCCTCACTCCCCTAGGGTTTTGTCTCTGAGGCCCTGCCATAGTAGCACTTCAGAGCTCTTCCCTCAAGTCCTTAGCCATCCTCCTTCAACCTGTGTGTCCTTCACTTTTGACTCCGTTAAACCCTAAGGCACTGATCTAGAAGTCCTCCAACATTCAAGTGAAATTGGTCAAAAAACTCTCAAACTCTTTGAATTTTAAACCCTAACTACACTAACCCTAGCCCTAGATAAACCTACTAACCCTAAGTTTTTAACGTCATCCTTGGTTATTACATCTTAATGCAGCAACGTTTTACTTTATGAGAAAATGAATGGTAGTTAAAGGCATAAATTAGGTCAAGTATTGATTTATTGCATTGAATGCCATATCGTTCTAGTATTTATTGGTGAAGTGACATTATCTTTAAGTGCTATTTTGTAAACATTGACTTTGTCAACATTTAATTTCAATTTGCTTATATTGAATATCAGATAGTCTTTGATATATATGAAGTACTAACCAGAGCCTGCATATATTAGTTTATTGTTTCTTTGTTCTCGGGCAGGGATTCTACTTGGTTATCTTTGTTGGCTATAATCCAGACTATCTATTTTGGTGGTGATCTGTGAAGGGGGAAACTTGTCATTGTCTGATTAACCTTTAGCCTCTTCAAAACCCCAGGTCACTGGGGACATCTCCCCTGGGCCTCACCTCCCTAAAGAGAAAGAACCTTCCCATCGTGGTGACATTGGTGTTAGGACCCTACAATGTACCTTTTTGCCCACACTTTTTGCCACCATTACACTCTTGTTTCACTCACATTTAAACTCATATTATCACTTTACCCTATCTTTCCAAAGGTATACAACGTATCTTCTCTTTACTATATGTTTAATCTGTTTTTCATATAATTTTACATTACTCTCGTACTTAACTATTGATCAAAAATGTATAAGTGTTGAAATAGTTCGAACTGCAGATTAGCATTGAGGCCTGTTGCTGAAACAGTTAAAGCACACAAACCCTGTGGATGAAATAGTCTGTGGAATATGATGCTGAAACAACAACTCACACAGAAGAAGTTGTTACACTCTCCGTGGTCTATGATGCTGAAACAACAACTGCTACACTCTCTGTGGTCAATGATGTTGAAACAACAACTCACATAGAAGAAGTTGTTACACAGTCTGTGGTCTACGATGTTGAAACAACAACTCATACAAAAGAAGCTGTCACACCTGTTAACTCCCAAAGTAAAACCGTTCTTTCGGTTGGACTTTGTAGAGGATATCTTAGCTATTGGTCGCATGCTTAAGCTCGTTTTGTGTTTTCATAATTCAAGAAAATCTTTGGTATTTGGTTTTGTCAAGAGATTGGAAAAACAGCAGCTTTCGGTGGTTTGGGTGAGCCCCCGGCGTGCTCATTAACCACCGAAAGCGTTCAGTCTCTTCAGCAAAGTGGTAGATTTGAAATGTAAGCAACCACCGAAAAGGGTTAAATGCACAAAAAGAAAGCTCGTGCTTTCGCACGAGCCAAATGTCAAAGATCATGGCAATCATCAAAGTTCAAACCGCCGAAAAACTCATGTTGCGGGAAATGATATTCGTTCGTGGGTCTCAGCCGAAAGCTTTCAAACTCCTGTGTATGATCCATCGCACAATCATTTCCAAACCTGCGTCGAGTGGTGATGGTCAGTTACGGTTGCACGGTTTCTTCTCCCTCCTCAGTGGCAGAAACATTCGTCATTTTGGCAGGACATTTGTCCATCATGAAACGCAAAGTGGTATCAAACAACCCGAGAATCGCTGGAGATGCCTGCTGATGCGCGATTTTGTTCTCAACAAATCGGAATTTACAAAGCTCAATCCCTATTTTTGGGCAAATCGACACAGTAGCTCCGAATTCAGCCAGCGTTTCAAATCAAGGAAAA
>JZKD02S1614484.1:130772-141149 GCA_000966675.3 Picea glauca | reverse complement strand
GAGATATTGAAGTGGGTGAGAATACCTCCCTCACTAAGAGGGAGTGTTGATGTGTTGATGTTTGGTAGCTTCGGGCATGTGGGAATCTTCGTTGGCACCAGATTCGCCCTTTCATTTGGTGAAAACCCCCTTGTATTTTGAGCTGGGGGCTTAGGGGCTTGGTGATGGGCTATGTGGGCTTGTGTTGGGGCTTCACATTCACATAGAAGGTCTAATTTGATGTTGATTTGTGGAGGGGCTTCTAAGTTGACCCCTAAGACTTGTATAAAAGGAGTTGAGGATGATGTGACATTTCATTATGGTGTGGATGGTTGGAAATTTCAGTCCAAGTGTGGTGACCTCAGTCCAGCCATGGAGGAGGCTGTAAGGCCTTAGTTTTTTCTGTTTTTGTTTGTCTTGGGCAGGTAAAACTTGAAGGAAAGCTGCAGTAAGGTCTTGGTACAGTCCTGGGAGGATGTTTCTGTGTGTAGCTACAAGAGAGGAGCTGTACCTCTGCCACACAGTGGAGAAGGTCTAGGGGCCTGTTGGTGACCATTGTGGGCAGTAAAGTGAAGGCTGTTAGGCTTGTTCCTTCTGTAGCAGACCGCAGATTTGGAGGGCCACTAGCCCTGTTTAGTAGCAGACCTCAATCCGTGGGCTGAAAGAATCAGCCGCAGTCAAAGAAAGTGCAGGCCGCAGGACCTGTGTAAGGATTACCTCGGTCCAAGGACAAGAAAAGAGGACTGTATTCCCTCTTGGTGGCTGACTGTGTGGAGTATTAAGGGCTGTGCAAGCCTCCTGTAGCAGACCGAGGGCTGTGAGAGAAGACTTGTGCAGGGAGAGGAGGGTTTGAAGGGGCAGAAGGATGCCCTAACCCTCAGCCACTGTTCAGCATCAGAGTCAGCCACAGTTCAGCAGACTTAGCCAGCCATTGGGGCAGTTTTTGGGGCTGCTTGAGGGCTGGACAGCACTGGAACAGAAGCAAGGATAGGCAGCAATTTTGGACAGCCCTTGAAGGACGAAAAGGGCTGATTTGAGAGCTGCAACAGCAGTAGTTTTGGAGCTGATTTTTTGGCACAGAAATCGAGAAGGATTTGTGCAGTAATGTACTGTAAGTGTACCTTGTTATCTTGGCATTTTCTTGTGTAAAGAATTGGGCCATTATTCCTGGTACGGGAGCCCTTTGTTCTGGTGTAAGAACAACGTTTTTGGGCTCAAAATTACTGTGTAATGTGCTGACCAAATTGCTATTGTTTTTATCTTCCGCTGTGCTAAATAGTTAGACATCTCAGTGTGTTTATGTTTACAGTTCAAATTGTTAATTTGTGTATTCTGTTGAGAACATAGACCAGACCTGAGGTGTGTGTGCACCGAGTCTGGGTGCACTATGAAATCTAACAGCTGCTGTCATAAATCGTATGCTACAGCCATTAGGGCTGCAGTTTACTGCATATTTACTTAATATTGTGGAAAAACTTGCCCAGAAAATTGGTTTGACAATTGAATATTGTTCCCCTTGTTTTAGGCTAAATTTGGAGAGTCAGTTGCTAATTTTCTGGGTTGTTTTTCTTATTGTTATAAATCTTTCATTGCTGATATAAACTGGTTGACTGCTGCAAATTTACAACAACAATAGGTTTTACTTGATATCTAGTGTCTAAAGGTGATTGATATGCTATATAACTTGGTAATTGATGATTTTATGCATTGAAGCGTTTATTGTCTCGTACAGGTTGCCCAATTACCTTATTCAATCTTATTCTTCCTTCACCTTTCCTAGAACTAACCTATCACATCTAAGTGACCAAGACAGGGGGCTGTAGTCTTGGCTAATCTTGCTACTTGATCCCTTGAGGTCACTAGGGAAGCCTCCCTTGTGTTGGACCTCTCTCCTTCACTAAAATAAGGGAATTATTTGCTTAGGTGACAGTGGTAGATACCTCCAATTGTTACACAAGCTTGTTATCTTGTGGAGGCTTTGCACAAGTACAAATCCTGTGATAACAGGCCCTTTTAATGTTGATTCCTAGGGGCCATTTCCAGCTGTTGGGCATTGCTGTTATGCCTGTTATTTTAGATTTGTTTCCATGTATGCAAGACAGCATGAAGGCATGCCCACTTGAAGCCTATTATAAGCCTATTTCTCTCCCGAATATCTTTGTTCATGCATGCACTATTTCCTGTGCCAAGTCAGCAGGCAAACCAGCAGAGAGGGCACTATGTACGAGCCCGACTGCATGCCAAATATGCCAAGCAGCAAAGCATACCTTATAAGGCATTGTTACCTGCAAAATCTTCACCTGTAAAATATTCAAGTCTACACAAGAATGCTAACTTAGGGTAACTTTCTAAGAACCCTACCCCATGTCACCTCAGTAGGATTTCCCTTCACCTTAGGTCAGCTCTCCTGGGGCACAAGGGAGTTTTCTCTAAATGAGATTGCTAAATCACCCTTATTATCTTCTTTAACAACTCAGATTTAGCAATCAAAGTGTTTACGATGTGCAATGGATATATAGTGGTTGATTCAAGTAGATTAGTACCTCATCCTTGGGCAAAATGGAGTCGAAGCACTTCAGGGCTTGGGAGACCTGATGATAGACAATATTAACCAGAAAGATGCTTAAAACAGCCACCCAAATTAGTTATAACAGCGCTGCAAAATCAAATTTCAGCTAGCATACTAAGCTCATAAAGATGCACTAGTATTTTATTGCATTCTTGTTTCATTGCATAACATCAAGATCTGAAATATGAAGCAAAAGACAGCCTTTTATTAAGAAAAAACAGCCCAGGTACATAGCAAATCCAGATCTGAAATGAAAGGTCTTCGAGAGGACAAATTAGTCACTTTTCAGACCTCTTATGCTGAAGATAAAACCCTATAACAGCTGTACCTTTCCCAGCATAAGAGAGATAGAAGCAAGATACAATAGCAGCCTTACAATAGATGATTGCAGCCCTGGATATTTCCTCAATAAAGCTCCAAACCTGCAAAAGATATCACTGTTTTACAGCCCAAGAGTATAGGGATTTCTTCACAATGAAAACAACTTTGCCAAGTGGAAGGGTCCTTTTGTCGCCTTCTCTTGGAACTTCTTAGGGAATAAAATATTATTAGAGTGTTCTAGATCTCCCTAGAAGTAGGGTGCTCCACAAACTAAGCCTTCATTTGATCTTTGAAGATGTCAAAATTTCCAAGTGTCATCTCCTCATTCATCCCATTATAAAAATTACTTTTCTTATTCCTTGTGCCATTCTAGAGGCCTCGTCATGGAACACATCCTCTAATTTGGGCTGGTATATCACAAAGAATAATTAAAAAACCTCCTTCTAGAGTGTTCCAAGCAAATCGTTCCACAAGATATGGCCCCAAGGCTGTTTTTGATTATGTTTTTATAAAAATGTGCCATATGTGGGCTAGGATGATGGATGGCCTCAACAAAGTATGGTTCCATGCCATGAATATGCTTCAAACTTTCCTTAAATGGACGATGCATGAATAGGGGTGTAACCAACCTTGTGGAAGGATCTTAGATGCCATGTGTCCTCAGTTTATGAAGGGTGATTCAACCATGTTGGACACGTAATCCTTGGATTGCATTACTTGTAACAATATTGCAAATATGAAGAGTTGTAGGTGATAGGAAACGTCTTCAGTTATGGAAGACGAACAGTCATTTGATTTGTATTTATGCACCTATTATGTTAATGCCAAAAACATCAGTTTGGAGTTATCTTTCTTGCCCACTCCTGGCCTGACAGTGGTATCAGAGCATGGTTAACTCCATGAATAGATTCCCTGGCGTTTTCCCAGCCTGCTGAAACGCCCTCGTCCGTCCCTCTGCCCTCTGTGCTCTAGTCAATTCCAGTCTGACCGAATCGTTTCTCTCCCTTACTGCTCCTGGGCCTATGGTTCTTCGCGCGACTGGACAAATCTCACACAAACCCTAATTTCATCTGAACCCTAATTTCCGTGTGTTCCTCTCATGGATGGTTTCTCTTGTGCATGGATGGTTTCTCTCTGATCTTTATATTTCTGCTGTAATTTTCTGTCATAATTTCAGTGTAAATTTATTCAGTGATAACAGCCCTAGGGTTTACTGTTTGGGTCACTTGGAAGTAATTTTCAAATCTGAAATTGGATGTTTAAAAATTGACACTCAGTGAGTCCATTCTTGGTTTGTTAAGGTCACATGACTATTACAGTTAGCGGGTATCTTAATGGACAAGCTTCTCATTTTAGGTACTCTCTGGATGCCCCTGGCCATCTCTTGCTGAACAAGCAAGAGTTGAATAGGATCATTAGGGAGGACATTTACTAACAGTACATTCAGGTCACCCGGCCTCACCAATAAATAGGTTTAGGGTTTACACCTAAGACCCAAAAGGGTGGGACTGCAATAACCACTAAAATGTTTAACCATAAATGATGGAGTGATTAAGCGGTGTCCCAAAGGTCCAATAAACCCCTCAAGTTGGGTTTACATTAAATATTCTCACAATCACTATTATATAATATGGAGACTACCCTCATCTCTCTCAACTGAATATTTCTATTGCTGAGTGGATATGGTGTTTAATTCCATAAGATGTGCCATATGTTATCAGAAACATGACTAGGAGGTCTGTTTCTTGTTCTGTTCCTATTCCAGTCCTTGTTCCAGTGCCCTTCTTGACACTACATTAGTGTTTTACTAATAAAATTTATATTCATAATACGCTTGCGGAGGTTCACATTTCTTATTCTCTGAAACCCTCTAGCCCTGTTTCTCAATTCGTACCTGTTCCATATCACATTTCCTATCTCTGGTAACAAATAAAGGTTGTTCTTCCTCGGCCAGTAACATGAAGTAGCATAGTTGAAGCTGGTGTTGGGAGATTTGAAACCTAAATAGGAAGTTTGCAGTTGTTAACTAGCAGTGTTGACTGCATCTCAGAGTTAAGATCATATTTCTGCATCATATTTCACCTGTATTGGACCAATGGTATTGTTGACATCCCAACACCGCAGCTGAGAATGAAATCACAACTTTTGGTTTCGGGCACATTGGAGGTTTTTAATCTGCCACTAAGGTCGCTTACAAAGTGTTAGAAGATATAACATTTACCGTCAGTTGTATGAGCCAGTTGGTTGGCAAGTACCGATATGTTTTGGTCTTGACACTTTATGGTTACCAGTTTTAGTATTCCCCCTGAAACTATATTTCTCCCTAGGCATTGACTTCTTTGCTTACTGCATATGATATTCTCCCTTTTAATGATTTCGTGCATAGAGCTTATCGTTTTATATTTCAGTTTTTCTTATCTTGTTTCAGTAAATGTTACCTATTCTTTGTTGCTTCTGCAGATGGAATTTTTGGAGCAATGATGCAGGCAAGTTGAAATGTTTCAAGCTAGAGATGTCGATTTTATAAAAGTTGAAAAATCTGTGCGTCACATGCTCAAGTATTGTCTTCGATAATGATTGTATTCTCCATTGCAGGTTCATTTAGTTAATGATGGTCCGATTACTATGCAACTTGACTCTGGAAAAACTACATCTATTCGTAATGATGGCAGTGCAGTTGAGGGACTGGTAACTAACTGATAAATCACATACGGCTGGACAGAAAAAACATATTCCCATGCAAATTCGGGTGCAGAAATGGAAGAACCAATTACATAATTTTCTCCTGGGATTATTACCGTGTTTCATTGGTCCCTAAAGGTAGCAAGGTCCTGACTGAAAGTTCGTACTGAGTTGGGATAACCTTACCTGAAATAGTATATGAGGGAGAAGGGCATATTCTATACCAGATATGATTTCTCGTAAATGCTTAACATGTCACACCTTTTGGCTTGCCCCATATTTATGCTACAATTTACCTCAAATCAAAGCATTTAATCGAAGGCTGATTGCCATATAGTTAGGTGTACTACTACCCTATGCCTTGTATCTTTCTTTTGGTTTTAGAATCACTAATTTATGTGCAGGCAACCATTTTCAAAATGTTTAATGCTTGTGCATTTATTTACCCTCAAAAGAATCTTCTATTTGAGCTTTCCTTTGCAGTGTTCAAAAAGTTATTCAACTTTCTATTGGCATTCAAACGAAAACTACAGCTCTAATGCCTTTCTAGTGTTTTGGTATCGATAATTAGTTATTTTTGTGTAAAGTGATGCCTTTCTAGTGTTTTGGTTTTGATAATTAGTTACTTTTGTGTAAAGTGATGCCTTTCTAGTGTTTTGGTATCGATAATTAGTTACTTTTGTGTAAAGTGATTGTTGATCTTTTTATAAAAAAAATTATGGGTGCAAAAATGATCAATCTTTTAAAGAGGATCAAGATGAGTTGTTTTTCATATATTTTTGTGAAACATTATATTATAAATGTAACAAATATATTTATGTTTAATGTAAATTATGTCTAATATTATAGATTTACCTAACCTACAAAATTTGCTAGCTATTTTAGTTATTTACCTTACATAAACTATGTAAATACTTCTCAAGAAATCTTAGCTTCAATCAAAGTATATTCAATATTGATTGTGTTGATAAATATATTTTGTCTTATCTTTTAATTCTTTACTTTAAATAAAATATATTACTTTTTATTTAATATTCATTTTATAAATAATTAAATATTTATGTTCATTCTGATGAACATTTACGCATATAACTACTAACTCTTTAAATTGCATAATATGTATATTACATAAAGCTACATGATCTACAACAATAATTAATTAATAATTATAAAAGGAATGAAGTTAAAATTTTATGGTGAATCTAATTTTGTATTACATGTTATTTATATAATTTTTTTTCTTATAAAAGAATATAATTTTCATCTTAATGTATAAAAAGTTACATAATTAAATCAAATTATGCTAGGGACAGTAAGTGTAAGGGGGTCATTTTTATCTCGATGGACGAAGTACGCTTGGAGCTTAGGAGAGACCACCAATAACCACGTAAACGTTCTCACATTGTTGCAAGGGATGATGATATTGAAACAAAAAGGAGTAAACTAAATCTTGGTGATTGGGGATTCCATAATAATAATTCATAATATGTTATATCAATTGTTGCCTTGGGACACTTAGTTGAGTAGGCTTGTTATAAAAGCTCAAAAATTGGCGGAAAGCTTTGAAATTGAAGACTATTACCATGTTTTGAGATCACATAACTCCATTGTGGACAAGCAAGCAAACAAAGCAAGACGTTCTCACATTGTTGCAAGGGATGATGATATTGAAACAAAAAGGAGTAAACTAAACCTTGGTGATTGGGGATTCCATAATAATAATTCATAATATGTTATATCAATTGTTGCCTCGAGACACTTAGTTGAGTAGGCTTGTTATCAAAGCTCAAAAATTGGCGGAAAGCTTTGAAATTGAATACTATTACCATGTTTTGAGATCACATAACTCCATTGTGGACAAGCAAGCAAACAAAGCAAGACGTTCTCACATTGTTGCAAGGGATGATGATATTGAAACAAAAAGGAGTAAACTAAACCTTGGTGATTGGGGATTCCATAATAATAATTCATAATATGTTATATCAATTGTTGCCTCGGGACACTTAGTTGAGTAGGCTTGTTATCAAAGCTCAAAAATTGGCGGAAAGCTTTGAAATTGAAGACTATTACCATGTTTTGAGATCACATAACTCCATTGTGGACAAGCAAGCAAACGAAGCATGCAATCTTCAAGCTCAGATAGTAAGAAGAAAAGTGGGGAAACAACTTTTTGTCATCTCCCATGAATCAATTATCAAGGATGATGAGTATGTTATCAAGGGACAATTGGCACGTGACGTTGAAGAGGTGTAACCAAACATTAATGAACCCTCCTCCCCATTGGTCTCTCTTATCAAGCCTATAAGGATGGTTGAGAATTCACGTTGTTTGATGCTTAGTTTAATCTCAAATTTGCTTGTTATTGTAGAATTCAACCCTTATCTTGTATCCAAGTATCAAAGATTCGGAGAGCCTTGGTGGATTAGTGTTTTGGTTCAGGTTTGGAGTTTGCTAGGTGTTGCTCGATTAGTTCGCCTTAGACTTAAAACAATGGCTAGCTCTCGTTGCCACTTGACAATGCACAATTTGTGAAAATTCAAACCTACATAGGGGAATCTAGAGGTGTGAGAGGCATATTGGTGAGGTTTAAGAATGTCTCTTTATATGTGAGGAAATGACAAGGATGGAAAAATCAATGGGAGAGAAGAATTGCATTGGAGACATGAGAATTGCAAAGACAAGTGTTATGTTAAGTAGCTAGAGAGGAAGTAGTGGGGGCCCCATGGTGATAATAGTGGAGGCCATTCAATGTAAGGTGGACTAGGTCCACTATATTATTAAATAAGGCCCACTATGGTAGTTAGATATAATAAATGTAAGAGGATTTCTTAGAAGATTCATCCTCTAGAATGTTCTTAGGTGATGGTAGCACTATATAAAGGGGTTCAAGCAATGTAATGGGACATGAAGATAATTATTGTATTGTGAGATGTAGCTCAATAGGAGGATGGCTCCTCGAAGAGGCAAGTGAACATGAGATGATCCCTTCCATAATAGGATCCATTGTATGGTGTTTCCCTACCTCAAGGGTTTGGTAATAGTAAACTGTGGTTTCTTCTATCTTGCTCTATGGATCTATTGTGTATTCAGTATTTGTGGTGATTATATTTGTAGATCTATTCAGGTACTTAACAATTGGGGCTGGACCCTGGTAATCATAACTAGCTCCTGATGTGAGACATTGTTCTTTGAATCTTTGTGGTGTTCAAGCAATGTAATGGGACATGAAGAGAATTATTGTATTGTGAGTTGTAGCTCAATAGGAGGATGCCCCCTCGAAGAGACAAGTGAACAGAAGAGGATCCCTTCCATAATAGGATCCATTGTATGGTGTTTCCCTGCCTCAAGGGTTTGGTAATAATAAACTGTGGTTTCTTCTATTTTGCTATGTGAATCTATTGTGTATTTAGTGTTTTTGGTGATTATATTTGTAGATCTATTCAAGTACTTAACATGTTACCACCCAAACCTTTACTTTTAGTGTTAAAGGTCTTAATGCACAAGAAAGACCCTAGGGGTACTCAAGAAGGGCTTCCTAATGGCTACTCCACACACATTTGGCTAACTCTCTAGAGTGGACTGCTCGTCAAGACTAGATCTCATCAATCCAATGTAAAACACACTCTTCAATGTATGCACCCTAGGGATATGTGCCCTAGAGCGAGAGCACACTTACCTCAAGGAATATCAATCAAATGATGAAGCAATAACCCAAATAATGTGCCATTGACCTTAGGATTTCACGCCAATTATACTAGGAAATCCATGCACAACATCAGGGAACAATAAATAACCCCTATTACTTAGGAAAACCATTAGTTGATGGGGATTCCTTCCATGAATGTGTTAGGAATTAATCAAGAGTGCATTATTCTTAACAAAACCTCATGAAGGCACCCAACACTCTACCTAACTCTACAAATGCAAAATGCAAGCCTCCAAAATGTGAGATGATGATACCAACAAAAGATGACCATCCATGAAAAATATGCATCTAAAGCTGCAAAAATATTGCTTCTAAACCATCATCCTCCAAACGCAACATGCTTGGGCAAGGTCTTCAACCTGAAATAATCCTCATGCTACACAAGGGATAACACTCGATTACATCTATGGACATGCACTCTATTTGAGTGTATCAAAACCTTATTCCAATACTGACAAGAGCTTACTCATCCCACCCTACTCTATCATAGAAGAAAATGTTAGGTAAAATCATATACTCAATGCAACCATGCTAACATCTCATTATATCATCATAAGGTTTTCCCTTGTGTTTAGCAATAAACCAAAACAAGGGTGTCCAACAACTTGGAAATGCATGCTATAATCTTTATCATAACATGGCTAAAAATGAAGTGAAGACATAAATGACAACCAACATAAAAATCATTGTAAGGAGAACATGTGCCACTACATGCTTGTCTATCCATTAGTGGATAGGGTTGATATAAAATCCACGATGTTGTCAATTTTCACATGCAACTCTATGTGACTAATTTTAGATCTGAAAATTGCTTCCTAGTGATCCAATAATAAACCCTAGTTGTTATACTTAACAAATTTACATTGAAATTATGACAGAAATTTTACAACAGTGGAAACATCAAGATCTGAGATAAATCATCCACACATTTGAGACACGAATTTTCAGTTCTGTAAATGTCAATTTCAAAAAAATTCTAAAGGAAAAAACTAGCCTTCTCACAACCAGAAAATCTCCAAAACAGAGGACAAAACCTATCCTCACCAATTCACAAAATCAACAACCAAACTCAACAAAATTTCTAAAACCAATTTCTTGCAAAACTTGTTGATGTCACTCG
>JZKD02S1614484.1:115541-127836 GCA_000966675.3 Picea glauca | reverse complement strand
GAAGAAGAAAAGATGGGCCCTCAAGGGCCATGCTCAAGTCAATCTGCTCTCATACTCCATGTCTGGGATCATGTGGGCCTCGAGACATGATCTCCTAGTTATCCCTAGATATCGGCGATAACAGGCCCCCAACATATTCAGGTTGGTGGTCATAGGTGTAGTCATGGACTTACAATCTGTTATCCTGAATCTCTTAAGTATCTCAATTGCATACTTCCCCTCTCCAAGGAAGATCTCGCTTGGATGCTACCACACCTCTAATCCCAAGAAGTAATGCATCAATCCAATATCCTTCATCTCGAAATCTGAGGCCAATTCCCTTTTGCACCTAGTAATGAGATTTTCAACTCCTGTGAGAAACAAATCATTGACATCTAACACCAATATGAGAGGATCCTTACCAACCTGTAGGAGATATAGGTTGGGGTCTACATCACTCTTGGTGAAGCCTAAGCTCTGC
Source organism: Picea glauca (assembly GCA_000966675.3). Taxonomy (NCBI): domain Eukaryota; kingdom Viridiplantae; phylum Streptophyta; class Pinopsida; order Pinales; family Pinaceae; genus Picea; species Picea glauca. Next base: position 127,376 of record JZKD02S1614484.1, on the reverse strand, counting down.
AAATACCCATCAATCCTTGAGTACCATGCCATGGGTGCCTGCTTGATTCCATACAACGCCTTATTCAACCTGCACACATGCGTTTTCCTTTTCCTCCCATGTACCTCAAATCCTTGAGGTTTCTCTATGTTTACCTCCTCCTCAATCGCACCATTGAGAAATGTTGTCTTCACATCCATCTGATGGATATTCCACTTCATAACTAAAGCGAGAGAAATAATCGTCTTAATAGAAGTCTACCTGGCCACTGGAGAAAAGGTCTCCTCGTAGTCTACTCCCTCTTTCTGGGAGAATGATCTTGCTATGAACATTTCCTTATACTTCTCGATACTGCCATTTGGAGTATGCTTGATCTTATATATCCACTTGGAAGTCACTAAAGACTTCCCTTTCGATCTCATAACTATATACCACGTGTCATTCTTCAATACTTCTCCATCTTGGCATCCTTCCAAACATGTTGGCCTACTACTTCCTCAAAACTGGAAGGCTCAGAATCAATGATATTTCTCATAAGATCCACATATCTGGAGAATATCTATGGAGGCATACTCTCCCTGAAGGTGTCTCTGGGAGATATCTTCCCTTATGCATCCCTCAAAGTATCTTGAAGCCATTTAGGTCTCATGTCCTCGTCACTAGGAGGATCCCCTAGATCCACAAACTCCTCTAAATCTTACTCATGATCTGAGCATTACTCTTCAGTATTGGATGGTCCTGTACTCGCCTCAATCTTTGGAGCCTCCTACTCCTCACCACCTGTTGTGGTCTCATGAGACCTTCTAAAGGCTAAGTCCTCCTCAAACATGACATCTTGACTAAACTCAACATATCATTGACCTTCTGAAGGCTAAGTCCTCATCAAACATGACATCATGACTAACCTCAACATATCGTTGTCCTGTAATGTAGATGCAATAGACCTTCGATGTCTCACTATATCCCAAAAGCATGCCCTTCTTCCAAGAAGGCTCTAACTTCGTCCTCTTCTCCTTAGGAAAATGGATGTAGACAAGACAACCAAAGATCCTCAAATTCCCTATCTTTGGTCTCACTCCTGTGAATGCCTCCTCGGGAGTGTTGTCCTCCATGATCCTATGAGGACTTTTGTTCTGAACATAAATTGCAATGTTGCATTCTTCTGCCCAGAGAATCATGGGTAGATCTTGGTCATGTAACATTTCCATGACCGCCTCAATTATTGCCTGGTTCTTCCTCTCTACAACCTCATTCTACTTAGGGTTGAAAGGAATTGTCAACTCCCTCTTAATCCCTGCTTCCTTACAAAAATTCTTGAACTTGTTGGAGGTATACTCGCCCCCATTATTTGACCTCAAAACCTTGATCTTCTTCCATGTCTGATTATCCACCAGAGCTCTGAAATCCCTAAATCGACTGAAGACTTCATCCTTATTCTTCCTGAAGAAGATCCATGTCTTCCTGGAATAGTCATCAGTAAAGGTCACGTAATACCTGCAACCACTCACAGATGGAACTGACATCGGTCCACACACATCCTGAATGTATCAGGTCCAGTTTCTCCTTGGACCTGTTGTCACTGCTTGGAAAAGAAGCCTTGGCATTCTTGCCAAGTGCACAACCTCTACACACTCCCTAGTGTTCAGTTTCAAACTCTAGAAGACTTGTAACCATCTTCCTCAATACTAGTAGGGCCTGGTGATGTAAGTGTCCCAATCTCCTATGCCAAAGCTCGCATAGATTATCATTGTCATGTATCAGGGCCTGAGCTAGCTGACCAATCAGCTTGTAGAGACTGCCTTCATGAGTGCCAATGACTCTGTTGAGTCAAGACTCAATCCCTTTGGCCAAGCAAGAACTTGTCCATCTATGAATTCCATTGCATACCATTTGTCCTCCATGACAGAGATAGAAAGTAGGTTCTTTTTCAGTCCTGGTACATACAACACTTCACTCATCTTTAGGGGCTTTCTGGACTTCAACTGAAATGAGGATATGCCAATTCCCTTGACTGCATACTTGGCATTATCACCAAGTTCCACTTGCAATCGAGAGTTATCCTCTGTCAAAATGGTGAGTGATTTTTGTGATCATGTCATATGACGAGAAGCTCCACTATCCACCAACCAAGTCTCCATGGTGACCCGCCTAGAAAAACAAAATATGCACAATTGTGTCTCAAATGATGACTCCCTCTCTTTCCTTCAAACCTTAAGCTCTAATACTATGTCAATTTTCACATGCAACTCTATGTGACTAATTTCATATATGGAAATTGCTTCCTAGTGATCCAATAGTAAACCCTATCTATTATCTCTTAACAACTTTACATTGAAATTATGATAGAAATTTTACAACAACGGAAAAATCAAAATATGAGATAAATCATCCACACATTTGAGACACAAATTTTATGTTCTATAAATGTCAATTTCAAAAAAAAATTGAAGGCAAAAACCTTCTTACAACCAGAAAATCACTAAAACAGAGGACAAGACCTGTCCTCACCAATTTAGAAAATCAACAAGCAAACTTAGCAAAATTTTTGAAACCAAATTCTTGCAAACCTCCTGATGTCACTTGGTCGTACTACTTACATCACTCAATTATAGTATCGATGTCACTCGGTCATACTGTTGATGTCACTTGGTCATACAGACATGCTTGTATGGTTCTATCACCTGTGCATCCTACTCTTCTTGTTCGCAAGTGAGACCTGTTTAGGTTGTACCACAAGTGTGGTCTATTGTATGGCCTACACGTGTGGTTTGTACAGTCCACACGTGCGGCTTGTTCTCTGTTGCGGCTTCTCTCCCTCAAATGTGTGGCCTCTCTTGCCTCACACGTGTGATCTCTCTCCCTACCAAGAACAAAAAATAGAAACCCTATGCCAAATTGCCTAGGTGCAGAAATTCCCTTGTTGAAATCTCCATCCTCCTAGCACAAGTGCTTACTCACTTATACTAACTCCATAATGTCACAATTTCCTCCTCTCCTTTTATAGAAGTCCAATGAGTGAATTTAGGAGCTCTTCCTAAACTCAACAATTAATTAGAATATTTTAATCCTCTTTGTGGGTGTGGAACCCCCACACAAGCCCACAAAGCCCATCATCTTTCCCATGAGACCCTAGCCTCATATCAAAGTTGATTTCACTGAAACGAAAGGCTAAATTGGTGCCAACAAAGATTCCCACATGCATGACACCTCGGCCTCTTCTGGGAATACCTCCGGAAGCTACAAAAAATCAACAAATATAAATATGGAAACCCATCATCATCTCCATGAACCACAATGTACCTCCCAAAACACTAATTTATATGCTCCAATAATTGACCTCCTTGATGCCATGAAAATAATCCATCATACTCTAAAAAATTAAGGGTTTAAGGGGATCCAACAAAAATCGGCAACCATTACTTTTTCACTTTATCCCATATTGGTTATGTTTTTAGTCTCTTGGGTGGTACATCCTATATATACTCACACGTTCCTCTCATATGGGCATCTAATTTTCATTGTATGCTCATTTTTGATTTCTAGATTTTTCCTTCATTCATTTGCATTTTTGGGTGGATTTTTAGCCAAATATTACATGGTATTAGAGCAATTGTGAGTTGTGGGTTAGAAATCTTTTTAGAAATCCAAGTGTAGAGATATTTTTTTAAGCACATGAGTATTCTCTTCTCTTGCATCCTTGGATGGTCTAGAGAAAACACTAGTTTCTAGGGAGTTCTTTTCTTTACTTGCCAGAGGTAGGTTTTTTCGGAACTTCCTAGAGACATTATGATCTCACTTCCAGAGAAATTGAGATAGCCGGATTTTCCTTTCGTTTCATTCCAGTTGGACACCAGAGGCCATATTTATAAGGGTTTGAAGCCAAAGGTTGATTATCAAAGCTAGAAGGGAGCCACCATTTCAGATCATTTTGAATCAAATTCGACCCTACCATTGTGCTAAGAAGGCCTGAAAACCCTAATATCGACTATGCATTCGCAAATTTTAGACAAGGTTGTCTAGAGAGGAAATTTTGTTTTCCTAGGGAGTTGTACAACCCCCCAGCATGCACTTTTGTTTGGCGGTGATTCCGCTAAATTTTGCAGAAGGTGAATTTTGGTGGTTTTGCTAAGTTTGGCATCAGTTTCTCTAAATCTGGCGGTTTCTCTAATTTATCTGGAGATTTTACAGTTGGCGGTTTCACTATGTTTTGCGACAGTTCCACTAACTTTGGTGGTTTCTCTAATTTATCTGGAGATTTCTACAGTTGGTGGTTTCACTAAGTTTGGCAGTCGTTCTGCTAAATTTGGAGGTTTCACTAATTTATATGAAGGTTTCTACAATTGGCAGTTTAAGTTGGCGACAATTTCACTAAATTTAGTTGAAGGTGAATTTTGAATTTCCTAGCCCCTCTTCGTTGGCAGGTTGGGTTTTGAAGAAAAACTTTGCAGGCTCATATCTCAAGCTTCCGACCTCATTTTCTCGAGCATTTTATTTATTTATTTTGGGCTAATTTTTCGTGCTCTCTGTAAAGATGCGAATAATTTATGATTTCGATGCACGGATTTTTCAGAATTTGCATATTCTCACAGGTGACACTACGTAGTTCTCATTTTGAGAACTTCAAAGGATCATATGTTTTGCATACGACCTCAGATCCAAGTGATTCTTTATTTGAAAATGCATGATTTTCATGTACTTCACAGCGGTTTTGTTTATTTCACTTGTTATTGTGCCAAAATTGTACTTTTAGCACATACTCTTTTTTTGAGGAGTTGTAAAGGCATTGAAGTCAAGTCCACTCAGTGTTCTCTTACTAGTGGCAATTGTAACTGCACTAAATATAAAGTGCCAAATCATTTTTCATAGGGGGGCTCTTTCATTGAGTGATTCGGGGGGGTCTCTTGGTGTGATTGTGCTTGTACATCTCTTTCTACTCATGCTCTTCTTTCCTTCACAAATGGGTAACTTAAATTTCCATTGATAACATCATACAACTACAACACATGGCATCAAAATGCATGGAATGCCTTAATGCAATAAATATATACACCTTATGTTGAACAAAAGATAATTGAACCCATAGATGCTAAGGAAAAGGTACTTTGGATAATATAACAAACAAAATCTCTTGGTTGTCTTAGGAGTCTAGTTTCCCTTGTTATAATGTTTCGACTTGATGGATGAACAAATCTATATGATGCATGGGAAAAAATAAAAACTCTATATGGGACAACTGATGAAGTTAGGGGATATCAACTTGACAATGAACTAATGAGTCTTGATCCTAAGTCTTTTGACAACATCCAAGATTATGTAACAAATGCCAATGACCTACGAGCCCAATGTAAATCAAGTGGTGTAGAGAAAAAGGACAAATAATTGTCTTAACTACTCTCTCTAAACTTAGACCTAAATATGATGCATTTGTTTCTTTCTTTCGCACTCAAGGTTGACTATGGGATTTGCATATGCAATGCATTCTTTTGCTTCTTTTACAAAAATGTTAATGCATCAACAGGGGAATTTTCTTTCGATGGGTCTCCTTAAGCCATCTCAGTCTCAAACTTTGCTAGTTGGCCAATTGAAGGGACAAAAAGATTTAGGGAAACCTGACAAGAAACAAAAGAAGTCCAAGGAGAAGTCACATAAAAATCCAGCACAATCATCGTCTGTCCCAAAAGTAGAGTCCAATTCCTCTTCTTCGAAGGGGAATTCTTAGAATAAGGATAGGACAACTTGTATTTTGTAAGAAGGTTGGTCATGAGGAGAATTATTGTCATAAGAAGCAAATCGATGAGTTAAAGCATCTTTTGAAAAATAACAACATTAATTTTCTTTCTTCACAGCAATCCTCTACTCCTTTTTCCAAATCAAGCAAAGGGAAATCCATTGCACTTGTTACTACTGCAGATTCTTGTCAGCAGTGGATTCTTGACTCGGGTGCATCACATCACATGGGTTCTGTCAGAGAACAAATTTCTTTGTTGGAGCCTTGTTCGGTGCCCCACATTCTCATTGGGGATGACTCTCCTGTAGATGCCATCGGGAAATGTTTTGTTGATTTTGGCACTGGTACTTTTGAGGATGTGCTCTTTGTGCCTAATTTTGTATCCAACCTTCTCTTCATCTATTAGATTGCCTAGAATGGAAGAAAAGTTGAGTTCACTCTATATTTCGTAACCATCAGGGATCTTGAAGACAACAAACTTCTTGTGGTTAATTATTTGAGAAAGTTATGGCATGAGCGGTTACACCATCTCAACTTCTGTTATCTTTAGTAGCTCAGCACGCAGGATATGGTCACAGGTATTCCTCGAATCAGTTTCTCGGATGGAGTTTGTTCAGGTTGTGTCTTGGGAAAGCATCCTGAGGACAATTTCAACAAAGTGAAGGCTTGGAGGGATTCAAAATTCTTTGAGTTGGTTCACAGTGATGTGATGGGTCCATTTCCATCCTTGTATTTCACTAAGGCTTGTAACTTTCTCACTTTTATTGATTGATTTTCTAGATACATTTGGGTCTACTTTCTTCGAGAAAAATAAGCTTTTAATAGATTCTAGTAGTCCAAGGTTCATGCGGAGAAACAATCTGGGAAGTGCATCAAAATTCTCCGCACAGACAATGACAGAGAATATGTGAACCACTACTTTGAACAATTTTTCACTCTTGAAGGGATGTATTTTCAACATATTATTTCCTATACACCTCAGCATAACGGTGTGATAGAGACAAAAAATAGGTCCCTGAGAGAGATGGTTGGTTGCATGATCTATGCACACTCATTTGCACCTGAGTATTGGGAATAAGCTATCAACTATGCTACTCACATTTCGAACATAGTTTCTCATTAGGCATTGAAGGGTATCACTCCCTTTGAAGCTTGGTCTGGCAAGAAACATGTTTTGTGGCACTTCATATTTTTTGGCTCCCTAGATTGGGCACACATTCCTTCAGAGAAGCACAACGCCTTAGAACCTCAGAGTCGGCTCTGTTAGCACTGAGAGTCACCCTCAGATTACAAGAGGATAAGCCCAATACCCATCAAAAGGTTTGTAAATGTAAATTAATGATTAAAGGTCAAATGGACAAAAATCAGCATAAGAATGTTTTAACACAAAAAATTGGGCTAGCATGCATAAGCAAATGAGTTTTTGATTAACTTCAATCAGTGGTTTAAGGATAAAGGTGAATAGAAGGAATACTTAGTGAGGAAGGTGGATAAGTCTTCTATAAGCATCAGGCCTTCAAGCAGCTAGGTGAAGAAAAACTCAATCACAAGAACTTCTTGAACTAAAGTTTAAAACACTGACAAACATTCATAGCAGCATTATAATCAAACATCCAATATAAAAAAACCACAACATCTCATAAGGATCATCCAATAATGAGAATTTCAGAGTAAGAAGAAACAAGATGATGAAAAAAGGTCGACTTCTATTAATGAAAATATATCAGGTCTCATACATAACCAGAGAACAACTCTGTTTAGTCAAAACATTACAAAATAGGGAGCTTTGCTCAACCATTCAAACCCAACATATCATTCATCTGATGTATTTATAACCAAAACAGTAAAAAAACAACTAGAGGTGTGAGTTGGTCTTCCTATCCTAGGATTCTCCACAAAAAGATACTAGTCTAACATCTATACAAGTAGATCTAACAAACTGCTAAAATCAAGGAGCCTGTTGGCAACAGCTCTAACAAGATATGAATGACATGATTTTTTGTTGCTTGGGCACATCTTCTCTAGTGCCATGTGTCCTTCAAGCATGTATGTTGAACTCTAGCTGCCACCTATTGATCCTTGGTTCCCTCCAAATCATCAAAGCCAAGAAGAAGCAATGAATTCAAAATTGTTGACTATAACAGTCAGTTCGTAGCACCATTCCGTAGTGCAACTGGTAGAAAATTTCGTAGTGCCCACCTATAAAACTTCTCTGCAGATTCCGTAGCGCCCACCTATAAAACTTCTATGTTGATTCTATAGCGTTGTTTCTGTGTTTGGCTAGGTGATTTTGTAGCGCCTTTGGTAGCGCAACTACAAAAAAGTCTGTGTAGATGATTCCATAGCACCAGGTGCTACAAAATCTCTGTATTTTTCCTGTGTTATGCAACGAATCCTCAAAAACACAAAAATCCTTAGTAGATGAATTATGAGCATGTAGATGCCTCCAGTATGTGATAATATAATATTTCCCTTAACACTTCAAGCTTGCAAAAAGTAATCACCACCAAAAATGGATCTGTCATCTTCTCCATTTACCTTCTCAATCTAACACTCCTCCTTGTTGCAGGAGAACTTCCCTCTGTCACAACAACATCTCTTTCTTTTGAAGGGGCACTCCTCTCTACTGCAGGGGAATTTATTTCTATTGCAGCTTGTGCTACAAAATTTAAGTTCCTCTGGGCTAGATCATCTTTGAAGGGTTGCAATTCTTCTTTGAGATTTCTGTTTTGGGACTGAATGCTTTTGTTTTGTTTGTATAGAGTCTTAAGTTGCCTATGGAGAGGAAAGAATCTTCTTTCTGTAAACCTTTCCAAATCAAGGGTTTCATTGTACATGTCCATGAGCTCCTTCATATTTCTCCTCTTAGTCAATATTTCTCCCTTCAAAAGGGAAACTTCCTTCCTTGCATCCTTGAGTTGTCTGATCAATCTCTTGAAGGTGGGATTATCAGGGGGAGTGTGTATGTTGATGAATTCAACAAGATTCTCAGTGGCTTCACCCTTATCTTTGTATTTGTTCTGAACAGAGTCTTTGGTCATGACCTCAATATGCTTCCCAATAGTGTCACTTTTACTTTTAAATTTATTTTTAACTGAAGCCTTGGGTATGACTTATGTTTCAACAGCTTCCTTGTGGGTTGATGATCTAGTAAAAGGCCTCCTGACTTTGGTCTTAGTTGTTGTAGCAGGTGAAGGGAAATGCAATTTTCTCCCCTTTTTTGTTGTGGTTTTGGTTGATGAAGGAACTTCTTCTAGTTCAGGTGCAGGATGAGGTGAAAATTCTCTTTGTGGGGAGTGATGGACCTCCCTCTCTTATTTTTCAACTTCCTTAGGAGTTTCTTTGTCTTGGCCAATAGGTTTTATCTTTCTCTCCTTACTTGTTTCTATTTGGGAAACACTACTAGCTAGCAAAGGGATCTGCATCCTAGATTGAGGGGTAGAGCCTATATCTAGCTGCAGATTAGAAAAGACAATGAATTGTTCCCAAGAAAGGTTTATTTTCTTCAACTCTTCCATAACCAGCATTTTGATCAACCCAGAGTGGAAAACACTAGTGCCCACAGCCTTGGACTTGGCTTGGACCCTATCAGCCATTTTTCCCATACTTCTAAACAGATAAAAAGGGATATCCATTAAATCCTTACCTATGAAATGCAGCAAGATCCTAATGTGATGTTGGTATATCATGTTGAATCTTTCCCCACATGTAAAATACCTCTGGATAATTTTCAACATTTTACCAAAACCCTAAACCAGGTGGCTCATAGGCACTCCCTTAGATAAATTGTCTTTTTGATATTCTGGGTTGAGGAAATCTTTAGAAAATGTTGCATTAAAGGTCATATATTTGAACCACCTCTCACCAGTGTTGGGTATCTCAGTGGTTGCTGCAATAGTGGCCTCAGATACCTCCAACTCAAGGGTTACTACCTTGGTCTTAGTTCCATCAAAGTTTAAAGCAAACCGCGTTGCTACTTCAGGGTGTCCCCTCTGCATGTTTTGACAGAAATATAAGCAACCAACCCTTTGGAAAACCTCCCTGATCATAGGCTCGGCATCAAATAGGTGCATGTCAGAAGGCTCAGTCCTGACCACACTCCACCCTTGTGAGATTTCCTCTATTGAGGTGTATCCATGGATAGAAGCAAGAGGTAAAAAAGTGTGATGCTATGAGAGGTAAGGAAACCCAACATAGGAAAAGGTCTTTTAAGCTTTGAAGGTGATCCTTAATTGGTCTTTCAGGGCTTTCTTCCAATTCAATCCTGAATTAACAAGAGACTAGATTGATGGCTAAAAATGGAGAAAAATATCCTTTGAGAAATGATATGTAGGGAGACTGTGTTGTTCAAGTTTTAGATTGTTATCAAGCCACCATACAAGGTCATCAAATATTTAAAAAGAAAGGGTTCCTAAACTCTTCACTGCAAACAAACTGTGAGATGAAAATATTTAAATATGTAGTGTAGAAGATAGCAATGGTTTGACGGGGAATTTGCAGCGCTGGAACATGGGATCCATAGTGCAGTTTAGTAGTAGTTTATGTAGTGTAGTGTGGACAACATGAGCCAAGATGATAAATGGGCATTCAAAAATCTGAAGCAAATTGACTCAGTTCCATTGGAGGGAAATGTCAGTATGAAAATGGATCAAAGTCTTTGGCAACAGAGGTAAAGGAGTTGGTAGATGGGAGAAGTTGTAGTTTGTAGTGCCAGGTGTTACCAATAGATTAGGAAAAACACTTTAATGATCTTCAACGGAGTTGGATGGCTCATGAAGTACCTAGATGTCATAGCTTGATAATGGATGATCTACTGGAGTCATTTGCATCTGCCTTAGTCTCCAATTCACCTCGGAAAATTAATTATGTAGCACAATCTATGGCTCTGTCTGGACTATTAGTTTCAATAGTGCCGAGCTAGGAGTAGGATTTCAAATTTGGTAAACAGTTAGAATTTTTATAAATGACCAAATCACGATATTCCTTTTGAAGACAAGGGTATTGAAAACAATAAATGACATGACATCAGCTGCATAATGGAGAATTATGGTAAAGAGACAAAATGTACAAAGATGCGCTATGAAAACGCCTAATGAGTTGGCAGCGCACTTTACAAAGTTTGATTTGACTCCTTAATGGGAAAAGGGACAGAGTGGAGAGGATCAAGTATATGAATGGATAGAGTGACTTGTCAGGTTTATAGAGTCATGGGGTTGATAGTGCTAGTTGTTAAGTCAAGTTATGAGTCAAGGATATAAACCACAAAATGAACCTAGGGTATAAACCATAGGTGTGGGTCAAAATGTGAACCAAGTCCCAAGCCTTTATTTGTTTAGACTAACCTAAGAATATCATAAAAAGAAAATTAAAACAAACTTAAAAAGACTAATGGGTAAAAATTAAAACCTAAGGAGAAAATTAACCCATAACAACTTCATGTGATAACATTGGCTCCACAGGGGATGGCATCCTCCCTGTGAACTGCCAAGAACAAGCAACTTCAGTGTCTTATCCTAGGGCTATGGGGTCATTTATTCAAACAGAAATAAAAAAGAAAAAGTGATATTTACAATGAATGCAAATCTAATCATGGCTTAAGCAAAATACTTCTTTAGAAAGTGCCCACTGACAGGGCCACCAAAAAATTCAGACTCCTCCAAGTTCTGCAATTTATAAGTGTTATTTGAAAATACCTCAGAAATATTGAAAGGACCAATCCACAAGGCTTTGAATTTACCATGTTTGACTTTGTCTTGCTTGGGTGCATCCCACTTGAGCACTAGATCTCCCAGCTGGAAATCTTCTTTGCTTACCTTCTTGTTAAAGGCTTGCTTGATCTTTTGTTGATGGTCTTGTGCCTTGTCAAGTAGTTTCTCCCTAGTCTGTTGTACTTCTACTAGTTGTTGTATCCTCCTGACCATATCATCGGGTTCTCCTTGGTAGTCCTGGAGGAATTTTTCCACAAGCAAGGCAAGTTGAGTAGGAAATATAGATTCAACTCCATATACAAGCTGAAAAGGGGAAACACCAAGTGACCTCTTTGTTGTAACTCTATCATCCCATAAGGAAAATTTCAGCTTTGAGTCCCATGCTTTCTTGTTGTCTTCTAACAATTTCTTGATGATCTT
>JZKD02S1614484.1:29330-71373 GCA_000966675.3 Picea glauca | reverse complement strand
GATCATTACACTGTCATGGGGGGGAGTTTTTTTCCCACTGGGTTTTCTCCTTTATTTTCTATTTGAGGAGATATTTTGTACATGGGTATCTCATCAAGACCCATCTTTGCATCTTTTTTTACATTTCCCCTTAAGTTGCACTTAAGGGGGGTGTTAGTGTGAATAGAGTTCTTTAGCTATCTATCTCTTTCTTAGCTAGTTCTTCGCTTTAGCTCTCTTCACACTAAGTTAAGTTTACTTATGGAATTTTTCACTTTATCCTATAAATATTTATCCATTGCTCTCATATGGGAATCTCATTTTCATTGTAGGATTTGCATTCTCTTGAGTAGAATACATTGTATTCTTGCTCATTTCTGATTTCTAGATTTGTTTTTCTTCATTCATTTGAATTCTTGGGTGGATTTTTATCCAAATCTTACAAACACAAAGGCATCAAAGTGGATTAAAGCACAATTTATTTGTTTAAAAAAAATGAACAATGTTACTCGGAATTCATCCCTTCATAAATTTGATGCAAATATTTTATAGTATTATTGTTCAACAACTTGAGTCCAAACACATATGTCAAAATCTCCAAAATAACCTTCAGTATATTCCAAACAGTGGTCTCTAGTGTTTACAAAAACTTTCAATCCTCTATAAATGGAGTGAGGAAATCCTTATATACTCAACTCCTACAATAAAATAGTATTTGTGGTAATTCTAAATCTACTTATTCCTCATAGGAAAATACCAAAAAAACACTAAAATGATTAAACTATTACATAAGAGTTCCACTCAAAATAAATTTCCCTCGTAAAATACTAGAATAATGAGGCTGCATAAATGAGAGTGCCACGTGTATTCATCCTCAACGTGCACATACAAGCCCATGCAAGGTGCCATTTGTCCTTTTCTCTAGAGTGGAATGCTCCTCAAAATTAGATCTCATCCATCCAATGCAAAACACACTCTCCAAGGCATGTGCCTTGGAGTGAAGGCACACTTAGCTCAAGGAATATCAATCAAATGATGAATCAATAATGAAAACAATATGCCATTAACCTTAGGATTTCATGCCAACTATGCTAGGAAACCCATGCACAACATCAAGGAACAATAAATTGACCAATATTACTTAGGAAAGCCCTTAGTTGATGGGAATTCCTTCCATGAATGTGCTAGGGGTTAATCAAGAGTGCATTACTCTTAGAAAACCCTCATGAAGGAACCCAACACTCTACCAAACTCCACACATGCAATATGAAATCCTCCAAAATGTGAGATGATGATGCCAACAAAAGATGATAATCCATTGACAATATGCATCCAAAACTGCAAAAATATGGCTCCTAAGTCATCATCCTCCAAACATAACCTACTTGGGTTGGGTTTTCAATCTAAAATAATCCTCATGCTACATGAGGGATAATAATAGGTAATTGGTTAAAATTATAGGTAGAATCCATTAAAAAAAAGCAAAAATAGTTCGAAATATACATGGAAAATAATATCCAAAATCTTGAAGTAGGAGAAAATAGGGATTCTTCAAAACATAGTTGTGAAGTTGGAGATGGAGAAAAACAAAACAATTAAGGTGAAAAAGTACACAATTCCTCCAATTCTTTCTATCGATTCACTTGGAATGGACCATCTAATGGAAAAGGAATAAGACATGATTCAATAGGATCCAAATCAAGCAAAGAAGCAGTCTTCAATCATTCAATCATTAAAGGTTTGTAGCAAGGTGGAATCCCTTAGTGAGTGTGATCCCTTTCAATCTTTGGTTCTTGAAATGTTTTGTACAGTTGTATTCCTAGTAGGGTAGTTTATGTGGTGATATACATGTTGGATATTCAGTTGTAGTTTCTGACTCTAACGATAGGGTAGATAGTGGACAGTTGTGTAATTTTTTTAAGAGATTTTGAAGTGTGGAAATCAGTTTTGTTATATAAATTTTGTATTATCATGCTAGACAATTTTGCCACAACCTTATTTTAATACAAATATACATGTTCCGATTTAAAAAATGAAGTTCTATCACTTTTTTTAATAAATATAAAATATAATTCTCATGATAATATATAAAAGATCACATAGGGGGGGGGAAGATATATTTGATGACCCTTGTAATTATGTTGAAGGATTTCTTCAAGGATATGGGATCTCTAAAAAAAAATTCACCAAACTCGTTTATACTTTCAAGGTTTTGGGGAAAACAACATTGCTACCTATTGTCCTCCACATGTCATCCCCTTCTTGCTTGTAGATCCTCTTGTTGACCTCCTCACCTCTTCCTCATGGTGCCATCATAGAGTTTCATGTCAGGTTGAAAGGTAGATAGATGAGGTTGCAAAATAGGGGACAACAAAATTTTACAAAGTCAAATGTTTGTTCGCTACATTTGTTGCAATGATGGGACCAGTTATTAGTGAAAACCACCTGGTTCCAAATATCATCTTTGGAAGAGTTAATGCTTGAAACTAGAATAATTAAAAGGTAACTATAGAGTGTACATTGTCATCTTGTACATTGTCTACTAGAATTTTTGTTAGTGCTTGGTAATCACAAGGGGGAATCCCTATGCAATCTAGAAGAAAAATGTTGGACTCTAGATATCAAAGAATGCTACCAAACTATAGTAAATGTTTGCTATAATATAAAATATCAAACTTGTAATTTGCAATAAAACACATAAAACAACAAGCAAGAATGCATACTTACACCTAAGGATGAATTTATACCTTGTGATCATGTAAATATGTTGTTAGAACACAAAAATGTTCCCTTAAAAGTGTATATCCATCTGTGGAAATACAAAAATCAACCAATTTGATGACTAAAATTATGATTTGTGAATGAAATGCTCTAAATTCTATTGTTATGGAGTTATAAAATTGGTTAAGAGGGAGTTTTTCCTAATGTTAATTAATTCAAATATTGAAGCAAAGTAAGAGACATAATTAACAAGTGAGATGTAGTTTTCAAATAGATGTTACCTTTATTCCAATGTTGCAAGTAATACAAATTTTGAGGAATATTTGATTCAACTACAAAGAACTCCAAGGGGTGTCAATCCACTTTTGAATCACCTTTTCACACCCATGTTCAAGGATAAATTTAGATGAATAAGGTGGGAGCAACCTCTATCCACTATTAGTTGAGGGCACAAATTTTGACATTGCATCGACATTAATGTTGTTGTAACAATGCTGAAATAAATAAAATTTTACCATTGGAATTCAGGAGTTAAAATTATGGCATTCATTTATCAGCATCCATCAATTGTCAAGTTTCCAATGCCTTTAGAGTGCCATGTGTCAAGGTTACTAGATTCAATGACCCTTATCAACATTGCTATAATTTCTTTAGGTCAATAACAACTAACTGAGGTAATTGGAATTTTTTCAAGTCGATGAAAACTAACCAAGGTTTGAAGGCACCACATGGTATCTATTACATGCTCCTTAAAATTCATTGAGTGTTGAAATTTCGACTCTTGAGAAATGTCTAACCAATGTCTAAAGGTGCTTATTGATTTCTTTGAAAACTTTGATTATGTTGGAATATTGGCTTGAGAGTGACAACGATCTAATGATGTGAATGTGGCACAAACATTAGAATACTAACTTGAGAGAAATAAGGAGCAGACAATGTGAACACAATTCTCAGAATACCAATGTTATATTGACACAAAGACCGACATCCATGTTGTAGTGTTGATTTATAGGATGTTATTTATCATCACAGATGCATTGATCGAACATTTACAAGTCATTGGTATGATGAAAATCTGTATGTTTTTTTGTAAATATGCAACATCCCATCTTAAAATATGCTAAAGTTAACTATTAAAATTTAGGGATAACATTAATATGCGTACATAGTTATCAATATAATAAACCTAATATGCAAGTAGAAATGATCTCATAACCACAGATAGTACATCGATGTGTACAACAAATCACATGATCATGTGTTAAGGGTGATTCTTGATTACAAAATGAGTTTTAGGCACTTCACATTCCCTCCTACATAAAGGTACTAAGGGTGGGTGATTAAGTCTGGGTTGGATCATCATAAATTCTAACAATAGTATCAAGATGTTTAACCCTAACACCATAGTGGCACTAATGTAACGTAAGGGGACCACATAATGGTCGTTAAATGGTCATGAGTATCACTAAGAGAAGATTACCACCATAACATTGGTATCCCTCATTAAATTTGAATAGAAAATACACATAATTAAATGTGGCATAATTTGAGATTATATGTAAACCACTAAAGACATTGATAAATAATCACTAAAAGTTTGACCAAGTTTTTACACGTCAAAATGTCACACCCTAAGTATCGCAAGTGTCGCAAAGTGACGTATACACCTTGCTAAGTGTCGAATGCACTATCTCAAGTGTTGCATGCACCTTACCTAGTGTCACATTCACTTTTCTAAGTGCCACAACTTGTTGACACCATGAAATACACTTGTCACAATCCCTAAGTCAATTTGGAAGAAGAAATCAACCATTTGGGGCCCGGAACCATACCTTTTTATTGGAAAAATTGACCATTTTTTATCCTTTTAGAAGGGTGGTGCTCCCCTACTCATGTTGAGGGGGAACCAACATTCCCCCTTCCATGTTAATGGGGCACCAATGACGCTCTGTCTCTCACTAAGGGGGGCACCAATCTTGTTAGAGGAAAATATGGGATCTTCCACCTTTTCCTAAGGGCTAGATCTGAATGGATGAGGTTGGTTTGGTCGACTCCTATACTATGTCTCTATCTTAGGATCTAATCCAAACTTAAGGAGCCATATTCTCAACCATTTCCCTCATTATCTCACGGTGGTTAAGCCTCTCAAGCCTATATATTGAAGTTATTTCCAAGGTGAAGGGGAAAAGAATTCAGATGTCAAACCTTTGATCTTATGAGAAGCATCAACATTTTCATTTCAAGATTCATGCAAGGATTGGACGAGGATAAATTGGAGAGGTGTTGGAGCGTAAAAAATTGCTTGTAAGTGCTTGTAACTTGTTTTCCAAATTAATATTAACTTGGCCTATTCCCTTGAAGTTCATGTGTTCTACATTTTCTTTTCTATTGTCGTTTCAATATTCATAGATAGATTTTCTTTTCCTAATCATATAGAGTATGAGGAAGATTTATTTTTTTGGTCTTTGTAGGACTTCATTTTTGTTAAGGAGCTTGGAGATCAAGCCCGGATTGGAGCAACGAGGATGAACATCGCAACAAGGTACGACACATTATTATTCTCTCTTGCTTGATTGATTGAGTTAGATCTATAGGGAAAGTAGTAATCGCTTGTTCACTTATGTCTTTGGACCAAAGATAGTGGTCTTTGTCCAAAGGGAAACTTATCATGTCCATAGGGTAAGATTTCTCACAACAGAAAAATGGTGACTCTATTGGGGAAGGACTTTAACTAGTTTTTCCTTTGTTTCGTATTGAATCCTTTCTTGTGATTAGTTCTTGCTTGTTTGATGCTTCATTATTATCTTCTTCCCCTTCCCTCTTCTTGTTTGAATATTTTACAGATCCATTGACTGGGTCTCTATTGAGTTTTAGTTATTGGAAACCATTTTTGAACTTTTTCATAAATCAACACTCCACTGCAGTTCATACCAGAGCGTCACTGGATAACTGGCGCTCCCCCCTAAGTCACCTAGGGGGTGAAAAAATGCCTTGTTCCTTTGGTAACAGGGGCGCCATTATCCTCTTTTAGGTGGTTTTGTGAGTTTCTGCTTGGTTCTGCTCAGTATGCTTTTGAGACACATTTAGCCAAGAATCCCTTGATCTGTCTGTGACTTTGTTTGCTTGAGAAATTGACATTTATTACTCATTTATTTCTTTCTTTGAGTTTGAAAATATTTCCTAGTTGTGATCCCCTTGGGTTAACAATATCCATTAGTTCATAATTCCTTTCACCTGTCTTATCTTTTTCTCGCAAAGCTTTCATATTGCTTGATTGTTTAGGAGTGTTCATCAACTAGAGTTTGCAAAGGTTTTTTGGTTTTGAGCCTTTTTTGTCTTCATTGAAACATCTCGTTTTCTGACAATTAGGATTCTCTCATTTACCACAACCCAGCCTTGAATGTTGTTTCTTGTTGCTCGTGTATTGAGTATTTTCATGAGTGCTTGACTACTTTCTCCTTTGCATCTTTGATTCCTTGATTGAATGAGTTATTTCACACTTTGTTTCTTTCGGTTCTCATCAATTTTTTTGTGTGCTTTGTTTGATTTATTTTTTCCCCGCACTTATTTTTGTCAAACATGTATCTCTTTCATTCCTCTTGAAAGTTAAGAAGTGAAAAAAATTGCATCGTCTCATTGCATACATAAAAATAAATAAATAAATGTTGTATTCTTTAGGAAATTTGTTTTGGTACACATTTGGAAAAAGAGCTAGTTTTTCATATGCATTTCAGTTTTCGGAAACATTTGCTTGGTATTTTGACACCTTCTTGATCCCAAAAATTGAAAGTTGCATAGTTTTGAGTGCTTTCTTGTGTTAATAAGAATAGAACTCGTATCCTTCCCATATATAGAATTCATCGAAAGGAATGAACTACATCTCATTCTTTTGCATTATGTTGGAGTCGAGTGTCTCTCACATCATCAGTTTCATCTCCGTGAACCTATTTAGTAAAAATCCATTAAAATTGACCATGTGCTAATAAAATCAACTAGAAAATTTTTTGGTTTTAGCACACCAACAGTAGCACAGGATTAGGGTCTTTGGACTAGGAAAAGTGAGTAAATTGTCTAAGACTACTAAACAAACTATAGAGCACTAAAGAGTGAACAAATCCAACTTCCGTACAAGAATATTCGGGAACCCCCTCTCACACAAGGGCTAAACACAAGGTCGTGTGTAGAAGAGAAGCGGAGATTACTCCTCCAAAGCTTGACCAATCATAGTAGAAAGATTGTATATTGGGGGTTCTTCTTGAAGTGTCACTGACTCATTTAGTCTCAGTACTTCATGAACTTTGAATCCATTCGGGGTCCTCTAGAGTCTATTGATCCACTTATCCTCGGTTCTCTGGAAGAATTTCAAACTTTGATATCCTTCCCATACGTTCGGTCCCAACTGTTGATTGTACCCGCCCAGAGGCTGATTGTGAGTTGGTAACCTTAGTGGCCTTTCCTAGGTATCTACAAAGGTGATTGTGGAGGGATTCCCATAGTACCTGGGCCAGACATCGTATCACACTCTCAGTATCCTTGGAGGGTGATCCCATGAAAGCGAGGGTTACTTGCACCAAGAAGGGTTGTTACGTGGAGATCGAGGTAACTACTTCTCATTTATTCATTGGTGGATTAACATCCCATCTTTAGAAGATCCTTAATCTATTGTTGTTTGGTTGATTGCTTTTAGTTTTCTTAGGGGTGTGTTTCTTTGACTTTCGTGGTGGGCCTTAGGATTGAATGTCTCATAATATACAAGGTATGGATCCTAAAGTTCAGGGGTCTCAACCCAATGTTTATTACGAGGGAATGACCGAAGATCAAACTTCTAAAACATGGAGTGTAGTTCATGGAAGTGGCTAACACATAGAATAATCGGTCACAACCTTCGTAGAAAGCCTTGCATCTTACACAAATCCTCTTTTTACTGATCCACTCGTCCAACCACTCACTGATCCACCATGCACAATATTTATTGATGCCTATTATTCTTACAATTTACTACTCAATTCAACCACTACACAATCGTTTGGCATGAACCCACCATCATTAGGTTTTCTTGAAGGACTTGGGAATTTCTCTTTGTCCACAACTCATGTAGTTTATACTTCTGGTACTTATTTGTTGGTAACATCAATGACCCAAGTAACCCCGACTCAACCACTCGTGAATACATCTCCCTTCGTACATGGATCATGTAATATTTTCATTTCACTTTTTCCACACATGCACACACCAAGTGCCTTACTTGGTCATCCCATCGATCATATGGCCAACAGTCAAGTCATTCACTCAACCATGGTTACACAAGCTACTCAGCCTCTGTCTCGACCATTTCAAATGAGTACATCCTACATTGAAGGTCAATATTCAATGGGATGCCAACCTTTAGCTAGGGGGAAACCTTCATCTAGAGGGAAATTTTTCATTGGGGGGTAACCTACGTAGTTGCAACATCAACAAGCCTGGGAGAAATCCACTCCTACAAGTCCTTATATCCCTACTACCACTAGCCTATATCCTGGACAACCATATCTAGGAGTTTCTAACCCTTTGTGGGGTCAACCCAATCCGGCGGGCATTGCTCAGCAAGGAACTTTTCCCTATCAATCCATAAACCCAATGATTCCAATGCAACAGTCCCTTAAACCACCATATATGGTAGGTCCATTAGGCCAACCTCCATACATGGGGGGACCATCAGGTCAATCTCATTATGTAAGAGGTTCATATGTTCAATCACATTATATGGGTGGACCACTAGGACAACCACCATACATGGATGGATAACCCAGGAAACCACCGTACATGGGAAGGCCATCTAGTATTTCCATCTCGTCGCAGTCGGGATATGGTCCTACAGGTGTTCCTCCGCCACATGGTTATCACCAGTATCCACTTGCTAACTGACAATTACCATTCTTGGCTGCATTAGATCTATCGTATCTGTCATGTTTGAAAAACAATCCCATTTAGCATGCCCCGTTTTGGCCCGCCATCCCTGCCAAATTACCGTCCGACATCCTAAAATTTGACAGAAAACCTAGGGAAGATCCTAACAATCATGTTATGACTTTCCATTTATGGTGTTATTCCAACTCTTTAATGGATGACTCCATTTGTCTGAGACTTTTCAAAGAACACTTACAGGTGTAGCAGTGAAATGGTATATTGAGTTGTCGCATAACTCCTTTTTCGAATTAAATTCTCTTGCCATGGCTTTCCTAACGCATTTTCAATTGTCCATACAGTATGAGACCAGTACAGAACTTTTGACCTCACTTTGTAAATCCTCTTCCATCCACATATCTTATCATATTCATGAGTGGAGACAATTGATTAAAGCTCCAATTCTGGACCAAATCCTCTCAGATTAGTTTACAAAGTCGCTCTTACCACCCATCACCCGTGATGTTGCTATGGGAAATTTTGTTACTGAGGAGTAGGATATCAGTTGTGATCAATATTTGGACTTGGTATATTCCTAGTCTTGCACACTTTATGAAATGATCCCTCATGCTCCTCGCCCCTCAAATGATCTAACAAGACCTGCTCCAGAACCAGTTTTTGTTTCAGACACCAAAACTATTTCCTATCCTACTCAAACCTCTGAGGTGAATGTGGTCCAATCCACTTCATCTCAGCAACAAGGAGGTAAGAATAAAAACAAGGGTAAATCCAAGAAATCTTCTGACCAGCAGGATACTACAAAGACTTTGATACTCAACCGAATAGAAAGGATAAGTTTCCTTGCATGATTTTGTTCATTGTGGAGCTTGATTATCTACTTGATTTATATGTAGGTATGCCTAGTCCCCTTCTGTCAGGGATTCAAGGGTGGATCCCCCAAGAGAAATGTTTTTTGGGAAAATTGCCTTGTAAAATATTGTAATTTTGTATTCAATCTAAACCATTCATTATAAGGTCACACATATGACGGTAGAAGTTATGTTAGGGTTTTTTTTCCCTAGAAGGCAACCCTATTTTCATGAGGGAATTGTATTGTGGTTGTGTATGTGTGTGAATATTTTTTTCTAAGAGAGGAGACTATGAGAGAAAGAATATGAAGTTACAGCGGGTGTGTTGTAGGTTGTATCCCTTCATTTTGTTGGATAATAAAAAGGAAGGACCTGGAAAAAAATTTGTTGGGCGTAGCGCACAATAGGTGAACCACTTATATTTGTGTCTCTATTGTATTTTGTATCTTTTGTGTTTTATTTCCGCATTTGTCTTATTTTATTGCTCCTCGATCATGTTTTTCTAATAGATTTGTGAGGAAGACCACTACATGAAAGACTTCCCTCATCGTGAGGAAGTCGTTAAATTTATGAAGGGTACCTCTCAACCTGTAGTGTAAACTAACCCTTTTTTGGTTCAGCAACAACATCTGGTTGAAAAAATACTTCCCCTCTACAAGGGGGAAACGTAGGTCATTCCCACCATGGGGATGCTTCTTCAAGCACCTCTGAGGTCTATATGTTTCAGACGGTTAATGTAACGACTCGAGCAAATAATTATGACACTACTCTAGGTGATCAAGCTAATGGAAAGGCTATCAATCATCCCTCCACATCCACTCCTCCTCCATATTCCAATCCTCTTCATATTTAGAAACCAATTTTAGACACAGTGTTGCGCCCACCCAATGCACAATTCGAAAAGTGACGTTTAATCCAAATTATCACGCTACCCAAAACTACAATATCATTGAAGATTTGGCGCAAGCGCCTTGTGCTATGTCAACCCTCAAAGTCCTAAAGAAATTTCCAAGTCAACGTAGAACCCTATTGTCATCCATTGGAGCCATGGATCCATAGGAGTCCAATATGATTACATTTAATCTGGATTATTTTAAGGAGAGGCTCTCACACCACCTAGCATTCCAAATTCAAATTTTGGTTGTTGGAAAGAACATCCATTGCAGTATTTTGGATGAAGGAGCCTCCACCTATGTCATGTATTTTCCTTGTTTGAGATCATTTTATTCTCCTAAACTTACCTAGTCTCCTACCACCCTCAAATCATTTTATGGACGTGGTTTCCAAACTCACGGACTCTTGCAATCTTTTGTTGTGACATTGAAGGGTAAAACCATTTCAGTCGATATCGAAGTGGTTGAAGCGCCCCTGGATTACAAATTGTTACTTGGTCGTAGTTGTTTCTATGTGATGACTACTTTCAAATCTTCAGTATTTTGTATTTTATTATTTCGCCATCAAGGAAAAATTATCATTGTTGATCAACTTGACTATATAACTCCAAATCTCCACAATTTTGCAGTGAATAATGTCCCTTTTCTAGGACAATCTAGTCTTGAGAGTGTAGGAGTAGGTCTCCTTAAGGATTCCTCATTCATGGGGGTTTTTCCTTTACCTGCTCCTACCACCCTATCGGTTTCCACGATAAATATGATTTTGACTCAGGTGCAACAATCCCTAGAATCACTTGATCCTTCGGTAGTACCTAGTCATTATGAGCATAGTTATTTTCCTGTGTCAATCTCGTTAAAAAATTAAACGGACGCTTATCAACATAGTTTATTGTCTCTATCAATCTTGTTAAAAAATTAAATAGACCCCCCTCCATCTGAATCGAGTCTCACTCTGGATCGAATACTTGAACCTTATTTTCCTCTGCCTAGTGAAAATATTCTTATTATTATCCAGAAGTCTAAACAAGGAAAGAAGAAGAGTCGTCGGAGAAAACGATGCTTGGGGGGTAGGTATCCAACCTCTTTCCATCATGTTGGAGCGAAGCCACTAGCTTCTATCATGCAAGCTAGGGGAAAAATACCTCTAGAGAGACATGTTTCTAGGAGTGATCCTCGCTTGGGAGTCATTCCCATTGTAACGTAGTAGTCTTTTATAGAATGCGCTTAGTCTTTGTTCTTTCTCGTGCTCGTAGATACATGAAAATAGGTTACTGAGATCAATATTTGTTATTTCTCGTTCTCGTTAATACATGAGAATAGGTTACCGAGTATACTTTTTATCTATTTTTCGGACTCGTAAAAGTTATACTAAAAAGGAACTCTTTGGAGTCTCCTTTAAGATCTTTTCAGACTCCCTAAACATGAAAAGATTGTTGAGTGAGCTTGTTTCCTTTCACAATCATTAAAGGGTTTGAAAGGGAATATTTCGAGTGGCACTTTATCTCTTTTTCAGCCTCGCAAGACTAATTACGAAAAATGAATACTATAGTCAAGCATGACTAGAAGACTTCCCCCTTGAATTGTTTTACACGTTTTTTGGGCTTGGGAGGCTAAGTTTATGAAAAAGTCACCCATGGAGTCATCTTTAACTTCTTTTCAGACTCTCTAAACATGAAAAACCACCAATTTTACCCTATTTGGGCTCATAAAATTATGCATTGAAGGACCTATGTGAGTCCAATCTCGAGGACCCAAACAAGATTTAACCCCTCCTTCTTCAGGTTCGTTAAACATATGTGAAGGGACTCATCGAAGATGAGCTATACCGAGCATCCATTATCCTCCTCAAGCTTGTTAAAAAAGAAAGAGGTACTCATCAACCATGATGGGGGGGGAATTGAAGGAAGTGGGTCATTGTTTTTGGAATCCATTATGGCAACTATTGTTGTCTCCCTTGAACATGGCACATGTATGTGTCTTGTCTTACAGTTGGGTAATCTGCTTGTCTCTAAGTCATACCAATTCCATGTTTCGTTATAATTTTTTGTTCTAGTCAAAGAGTGCTCTTATTTTCATCACATTATGTTCTTGGTACTCATCGAGTCAATGTTTCCAAGTCATTTGATGTGCCTCATAATGTTCAAGGGAAGTTTCACTTCATATCATCCATCTGCAGTATTATCAGTTTACATTTCCTGTGTCAGTCCATACTCATTTAATCCACCGTCATACATCAATTTCTTGTGTCAGTTTCATGTCGATGATGGGGGATACATCATGGACCTACTTCGACGAGTCTTTTCATGTCGACTTCAGCACATTATCCAGGAATTAAACTTAGAAACCAGTTAGTACCTTAGGAAATGCAGGCCTCCTCGCTTCCGACAATAGGTTTACATCATTGAACTCTAATCAAATGATTCCACAAATGTTCGAACTCAACTCATTTATTCACATTCACTGGAATTACTAAAGGTACCTTGGGAATCATCATCATCATTGGTAATTTCCCTCACATTTTTTAACAGTATACATCAATGACCGGTAATCAAGTGGTTTCTACCATGTTTGACATCAAGACATTTATTCACATGGCTAGATTTATACCATTTTGGGATCGAGATGAAGACCCTGGGTTGGGCACTCACTTTGTTATGTTCTTTTCCAAGGATGCGATGGAGATCATTTGAGCATGTAAAATATTTTAGTACAATCACCACGCTGGCAATCTTATATATATATATATATATATATTCGCATAGGTCCACATTGTATTGATCTGTGGCTATGTTTTGTCATATCGTATATCCACTGTGTATTTTTCGTGGCTATCATTAGTTCATGTCATGGAGGTATGGATCCACATTGTATCTCTGGTGGCCATATCCTTAGTCAATATTTTCATGGATCCGCAGTGTATTGGTCGTGGCCATGCTTTGATTCATCTCTTATTCCGAGCATAGGTATGCATGCCTCAGAAATGGAACATATATGTATATTTATTGATGTTTTTTTGTAGATTATGTCAAGTTCTCCTACTCCAGCACCCTTGCATTGAATAATTTCTAAAGTGTTTCGGCCATTAGTTTCTCTTCAGACCTCACACTTTAGGGGGCATTTGTTACACGTCAAAATTTCACACTTAAGTGTCGTAAAGTGACTTATGCACCTTGTTAAGTGTCACATGAACTATCTCAAGTTTCGTTTCCACCTTACCTAGTGTCGTAATCACTTTTATAAGTGTCGCAACCCGTTTACACCATGAAATACATTTGTCACAATCCCTAAGTCAGTTTGTAAGAAGAAACCAACAATTTGAGGCCCAGAACCATACCTTTTTCTTGGAAACACTGACCATTTTTTAGCATTTTAGAAGGGTGGCGCTCCCCTACTAATGTTGAGGGGGTGACAACACTACCCTTTCCATTTTAAGGGGAACCAATGGCTCTTTGTCTCTCACTGATGGGGGGCACCAATCTTGTTAGAGGAAAATAGGGGATCTTCCACATTTTCCTAAGCCTCCAACTCATAATGGATGATGTATTTTTGGTCGACTCTTATACTATGGCTCTATATTAGTATCTAATTCCAACTTAAGGAGCCATATCCTCCACCATTTCCCTCATTAACTCATGGTGGTTAAGCCTCTCAAGCCTATATATTGAAGGTATTTCCAAGGTGAAGGGGGGAAGAATTCAGATGTCAAACCTTTGATCTTGTGAGAAGAATCAGCATTTTGATTTCAAGATTCATGCAAGGGTTGGATGAGGAGAACTTGGAGAGGTGATCTAGCATCAGAAATGGCTTGTAAATGCATGTAACTTATTTTCCAAATTAATATTAACTTGGCCTATTCCCTTCAAGTTCATGTGTTCTACATTTGCTTGTTTATTTTCATTTCAGTCTTCATAGATAGATTTTATTTCCCTAATCATATAGAGTAGGAGGAAGAGTAATTTTTCTGGTATTTGCAGGACTTCATTTTATTTAAGGAGCTTGGAGATCAAGCCTAGATTGGAGAAGCAAGGACGAACATTGCAACAAGGTACACCACATTCTTATTCTCTCTTGCTTGATTGATTGAGTTAGATCTATAGGGAAAGTAGTAACCACTTGTTCACTTATGTCTTTGGACCAAGATAGGGGTCTTGGTCCAAAGGGGAGCTTAGCCTGTCTGTAGGGTAATATTCCTCATAACATAAGTAAATATTACATCCAACATCCCTTTAGTATTTAATTAGAAAATATGTTGTCAAAAATGGTTCATTAAACATTAAAATGGCATTCTTATTTAAAGTATATTTGGCGTGGAGAATACAATCATGAACAATGGTGACAATATATTGTCCTTAGATAAGGAATAGATATGCTCTAAATAGATAGTCCCTTGGAACTAATTAATCTCCAAGAAACTTGAAAACTCTTCACACTTGCCTCTTTGAAGGAGACATAAAATAAATATTTCTACAAGCTAGGTTATGCAATGGCAATTAATGTTATCAAAGGACAGTCTCCAAAAAATGATAGTGATGTTATGGCAAAGAACACATTGGATTTGAGGATGATCGGATAAAAATGATATTAAGGAAACAGTATCTAAGATTAATAAGAGCACTATAAGAGAAAAATCCAAGAGACTTATTTAAGATGATTAATTGATTTCACAAAGATGTTATCAGGGATATTGTCAAGTAGGCAAATGAAGTATTCTAAAAATTTGATGCAACAATTGTATTCCCACCATCAAATCATATTCTTCCATGCATGTCTGCGGAAAAAGAATATTAAACAAAGAAAGGATGTAATAAAAAAAATATTAAAGAGAAATTGTTGCTACATTCAATCAATTATTAGAAAGAATTATATGTGATGAGGACTATACAATTGTACAATTGAGGAAAATAAATTGTTGCTACATTCAATCAATTATTAGAAAGAATCGTATGTGATGAGGACTATACAATTATACAATTGAGGAAGCTATTTAATGGAACTTTGAAGTACCATGAACTTTGAAGGATATGTTTTATCAAGTTACAAACACATAGACATAGTTAAACACTCTTAAAAACATAATGACCCTTCTCTGCCATGTTGTAAGTCAATCCAAGAGAGGTCATACATTTTTTTTTTAGCGTTTGGTTTGGGTTTTCTAGATTCTCCATTTAAAATTTGTTGGAGAGGCCACTCCCTAAGAATCCTTATATCTTTCTCTCTCCTCAAATTGATTGCTTTATATGATGACAACCATTTCCAAGATGTAAAATTATGGTTGAAGTCAAGGTCTCGAGATAAAGGAAAATAGGAAAGGGAAGTTGTATGTGTAGTTTGATGGTCATGGCTCTTAGAAAAGATTAAGGAAGCTAAAAGACTTGGAATCCATACTATCAAAGAAGTGTCATCTTAAACCTAGTCTCCACAAATTATTAGTCCTTTCAAGAGAGGATTTAGAAGAACTAGTGCAAGATTAAATGAAACCTATGAAATACGTATTTGTGAGGTCATCTAATGTATCTAATGCAATTGAAGGACTTATGGAATATTTCATGAAATTTCCTCGAGGATATCGCATTTCCTTACAAATTTTGACTAGTTCTAGAATTACATGTGTCTATCCAAGAAAGAAACCAAACAAATCAATAGTGGGGACATCTCCACCAACATGTGCATGTTTTGGCATGATAGGGTATGGTTGTCATGCACCCCACTAGAAGTATGGGAATGAGAGGCAAACAAAAGAGCGGTAGAGGGATGACTCAAGGGATTGTGACCACTAGATAGAGAGATAAATAATCTAGTTGGTATGTGACCATTGGTGGCACACAATGGTGTAGGTGCATGGCTACTACCAACACCAGCCTCATGAATAGACTCATGTACTAATATCAAATATTCCTACAGAAAAGGCCATTTTTTTGTAGTAATAAGAGTAAATCAAAATGAAAAAATGAATGCATTAAATTAATCAATTTAATAGTTGGCACATACTCCATATCATTTGATTTTATCACTCAATGCTTTGCACCTATACATAACCTACTCTATGTCATAAGATTCAAACAATGCAAGAAATTATCTTTTTTCCTTTCGCATACCCTTTCTAATAGTGGATAATGGGTCAGTCTCATTAAACAAGTAATTGTTATCATTTTTCAATTGGGTTTAGCTCGGGTGGTTGGGAGGAATGATTGTTATCCTCCCCACCTAGGTTCAATTCCCACTAGTGACATGTTGAGCTTTTAAAAGAGTATATTATCGTAATGGCTTTGAGCCTTGTTGTTGACTAACCTTGTGCCCTGAAGAATCTAGGGTTTACCCTGAGTACCATCCTCGAAATGAGGGGAAGTACTCGAGGGTTTTCCCTAGGCTTTGTAACCTAGAAAAATAAAAATTAATTGTTGTCATCCACATCAAAATCGGGCATGAAATCCTACCAACAAGTGACAAGTAAATTTGATTATAACATGAATAGATAAAAAAAAAACTATATATTAAAAATTAAAGATCTCTAAGATATTAAAGAGATCTAAGATATTACGGATTCTACCAGCTAAAAGGATCCCTTCCCATGATGTAAGGATATTTATACACTTATGAGTTAGTTAATATCAAGTTGGCCTAATGTGTCTTTAGATAAAGTGAGTTTGTTTAGTATGTTTCATTAGTATGCATTTGTAGTTATCTAATGGTCTGATGGCCATGATGCATTCTCTACATAAAGTGATATGACGATTCATATTATCCTTGATATTAACTACTATTTTGATCCATGCTTAACACCTAATTGTTCCATGATCTCTATTTAAAGAGCATAGAGGGTCATTTGTTGAGGATAGATTGTGAGAAACTCATATTTAAGTGGTTGTGTTGGTTGGGGTCGTGGATTATTTCCCTCTTTGAGGGTTTTAACCATATAAAACATTGGTGTACTAATATTTTTTATTTTTTTGTGAGTGGTTTCTTAAGGTGTTTGACCTATGTGGAAATACCATGTTTTGTTGAACATGGCATCAGAGCTCATATGAAGGCCCACTCCCATTGTTAATCGAGATCTTGAACCTATGTCATTACATGGATCAAAAGATTCATGTGTTCTACTATTTTTGTGCATTTCAAGGCTAAGCGGGTTGTTCCATTGTGTCTGGAGCATTTCTTTCAATTGGAAACATTTTTCATTTCACTCGAAAATGTTTTTTCTTACCCAATATGCGACCATTTTGTTAGATATGGAGGTATAAAGTTTTATTATGCCTTTTTAAATTTTTTTAACTATGTTAATATCTCAATTTTTCTATTTGTATTCCTAGTTTGGTACCCTTTTAGGTTTGTGTGTGCTCTTTGTTGTGTGTTTTGTACAATTTCTCCAAACTAGAAACAAAGCAGAAAGTGTTTTCTTTTCTACATATGCTCTTTGCTTTGCGCTTTCTGTGATATCAAAAAATCAAAACAAAGATATTTTTTTCATTTTTCAAGCTGGCTGACTGAGATCTAACCATATTGTTGAAAAGTTTTGATTTTTTTTTTTTCCTTCAACAGTGTTCTTAGTGTGTAGCTATGTTGAAGTATGTTGTAGGAAAAAACAAGGGTTTTGGGTTATCACGTATTTTGAGGCAAAGAGTAAAAAAAGTAAAAGAAAAGGCCTCTCTCCTTCTTCATAACATTTTCTATGTATATTTTGCATTAACTCACTTGGTTGAAAGTTATTTTATTAAATAAGATGTTTTGAGTTCAATTATTTCATTTCATTAGTTACTTTTTGAAAATGTTCATGCAACTTTAAGTTATCACACAACTTTATTGTAAAATGAATTTCACTTAAATTATAAAAGTGAATCACTATAAAGTAACTTTAATATTTTTTTCAAAACATTTTTTGCATGCAACTTTAATTTATAAAGTAATTTCATTTTTAAAATAATTATTAGTTATTTTATAAAAGTGGGGGTCACTTCATAAGTAATTTATTTGTAAAAATGAGATTATAGGCAAAGTTAGAGAAGGAAGGGAAACTTGTTTTAGTCAACCACCTCATTATGTATCCATGACCATGTGGGCCAACCTCTACCTATCACATGGCACATTGGTTAACTTTTATGTTTTTCTTAAAAGGGGTGTAACTTTAACATCTAAAGTCCATTTTCAGTGCCATTTTTTTAACTACCTATTTTTTTTAGAGTTTCCCATCCATATAACAAGTTTCTTATTTTTAATCCATACTATATGCATATTTTAATATATCTAGTCAAAGTGATCTTTTGCTTACAAATTCAAACTACTTCTCATGGAAATCTTGTATGGAGGATGTACTATGAAGTAAAGGACTTAACCAAATTACCTTGGAAAAAGAAACTACCCCCACAAATGTTGCATTGAAATCGAAGTGGGATAATAAAAATGGAGAAACACGTGGATTAATTAGAATGTCCATCTCTAGTGATTTATAGTTTCACCTTTAAGGAATTAATGGCCTAGATGAAGCTTGAGAAGATATGGAAACCATATTTGGTAAACATGATGAGATTTGAGCCCACACCAACTTGAAAACTAATAATTTCTTTAAATCCCAATGATTTCTCTTGCATTCAATATTTTCTATCTAATTTAAAAACACTCAAACTTTTACTTGAAGAATGTAAAATAGAAATGAACGATGAACAATGTATATATGTTATTCTTGTTAATCTTTCCTGTGCATATTTTATTTTTGTATCTATTTTCACTCCACTAGAGAAGCTTTAGAGGTTGCTTACAAACCATCCTCTCTCGATTTTCATGTCCATTTTTGGGGGGTCCTCAGTTTTCTTGTCCATATTTGGGCGATTTTTCAGCACATGGTTTTTCACCAATGGTTTTCTATTTCTGGTTAAGGAATTAGGGTTATTGACTAATCCACGTCATTGGATTAGGGTTTTGGATGTTGATGGATCATATATGTATATTGTATTGTAAACAATGTATGATTTGAATGAATATAGAATATGTTGGTTTTCCCGGGTTTGGTTTCCAGGGGAAACATCTCTGTGTAATGTGTGTATTTGCCATTGTATATTTTACGTTCTTTTATTGAAAATTTGTTTGTAGTAAAATATTGTACAAGTTTAAAATATACATTTGGTATTAGAGAAATTTTTTACTTTAGGGGGGGACTCCTTTGTGGTCAGGGGTTTGGCTCGGGATTGTGATAAGCCTTGTTACAGTGGGAGATCTACGGTATTGATTCTTCAAGTGAAGAGAAATGGTGAGAAGTTCGAAAATAGAGATCGAGAAATTTAATGGGCAAAGTTTTGAGTTTTGGAAGCTCAAGATGGAAGATCTATTGGTACACAGAGATCAGTAGGTCGCAGTGGATCCATGTACTACACATACAGGAAGGTCAGCAGATGACTGGAAAAATTTGGATCGGAAGGCGAAGAGCACAATCTGATTCTGTCTCTCAGATTCAGTATTACTGAATGTGTCAGGGGAAGCTACATCCAAGGAATTATAGGATAAGTTGGGGAACTTGTATCAATCTAAGTCCCTGGTAAATAAATTGTTCCTACGAAAAAAATTATATAACCTGAGGATGAGAGATGGAGACTCAGTGACAGAGCATCTGAACACCTTCAACATTGTGGCAATTCAGTTGTTATTTGTTGAGATTAAAATTTTAGATGAAGATAAGTGTATCTATTTATTGTGCTCTTTACTAGACTCATGGGATAGTTTGGTTGTGGCCATAGGTAGTAATACAACTATCTTGAGTTTTGATGATGTGGTCTCATCCTTATCATTGGAGGATATGAGATGGAAGAACATGGAAGGACAAAGCAAAAATGAATTATTTGCAAGAGGACGCTCCTAGGATAGAAATAGATCTCAGTCCTCAAGTGGGAGATCTAATTCTAAGGGTAGATCTAAATCTCCCGAAAATTTTTTAAAAGTATGTTGGAGATGTGGAAAATAAAGGCACTTCAAGAAGCAATGCAGATCCAAAAGCGTAGAGAAAGTGAATCGATCTGAAGGTGCTCCCTCTATAGAAAAAAAATACCTCCAAGGAAGAAGGAGGGGATGTGTACTTGGATTCTTCAAGCACACATGCATATCATGAGGCATGGTTGGTTGAATCAAGTGCTTCCTTTCATATGACTCCCCACAGGGAGTGGTTTTGTGAATATGAAAAGTATGATGGAGGTAATTTTTTATTAGGTGATGACTCAACAAACAGAATCATAGGACAAGGAAAAGTCAAGTTGAGGCTCATATATGGAAGGATTAGAATGCTTCCTGGTGTTCTGCACATCCCAGGATTGGCCAAAAATTTGATTTATGTAAGCAAAATGGACAATGCAGGGGTAAAAATGGTATTTGAAAAAGAAACTTGTAGGATGGTTCGAGGAGCAATGGTGTTGTTGAAGGGAGTTCGGATTGGAACTCTATATAAGCTACAAGGAAGAACTACTAGTAACGGGTGTAATAGTTCCATTGTTCCTGATATTGGAGCAGAAGAAGAAAAAACTCCTACAGTCTCTGGAGAAAAGTTTATGTTTGGCATCAAAGACTGGGGCATATCGGAGAGAAGGGTCTTCGACTACTACACAGTAAAGGTATGGTTGAAGGTATGTCTAACTTATCTCTGGATTTTGATTTTTGTGAAAATTATGTATATGGGCAGTAGAATCAGGTAAGATTCCCTTCTGGTGCAAGGAGGGCAGAAGGAATTTTACAGCTAGTGCACAATGATGTGTTTGGACCTGTGTTGGTTCCATCATTTGGAAAATATATGTACTATGTTTCATTTATATATGAATTCTCAATGAATACTTGGATATATTTCCTTGGGAAGAAATCTGAAGTCTTTGACAGGTTTAAAGAGTTTAAGGTTCTTGTTCATGAGAATCAAACAGAGAAAAGAATTAAGGTGTTGAGGACAGATAATGGTTGAGAGTTMTGTGGGAATGAATTTGAAGAGATATGTAAGAAGTGCGGTGTAGAAAGATAGAAGACTACTCCATATACACCTCAACGAAATGGAGTTGCAAAAAGGATGAACGGGAYGCTGATGGAAAAATCAAGTTGCATGTTCAGTGGTGMCAGGTTAGRGGAATAATTCTAGGTAGAGGAAGTGGGTATTGCATGTTACCTGGTCAAGATATCACCCTCATCAGCACTGGATGACAAGACTCCACAAGAGTTATGTACTGGCAAGAAACCTTCTCTCATACATCTCAATGCATTTGATTGTGAGTCCTATGTTCATGTTCCAAAGGAAAACAGGGATAAGCTAGATATCAAGGCTGAAAAGTGTATCTTTATTCGGTATAAATATGGTCTCAAAGGATATAAGATTTGAAACGCACAAACTAAGAAGGTTGTGTATATCCGATATGTGGTATTTAGAGAAATGAAGGATGTTCTCAAATGGGGAGTCCTACCAAGTAAGGAAGAACTAGAGAAAATAGAGTTTGAGCCAAAGGATGATGAATCGGACTCTACAAAAGAACAGGAATCAGAAGAAGAAGATCACCATACTCCAGTATTGAGGATATCGGGGTGGGAAAGAAGGCTATCATAAAGGTATACTCCATCTAATTTTCGTTCAATTTTTTCTTTGTCTATTACTGATGATGATCCTAGAATTGTTAGGGAGGTAGTGGATTCAGAGGATGGAAAACTCTGGAAAAAGGTCATGGTTGAAGAAATGACAGCCTTGGATAAGAATGAGGCTTGGGATCTAGTGGAGTTGTCGACTGGAAGAAATCCCATTGGCAAAGGGTTATTCCCAGGTTGAGGGAATTGATTTTGGTGAGATTTTTTCTCTTGTTTCCAAGTTAACTTCTATTAGATCTATGTTATCTGTTGTTTTTCATTTGATTTTGAAGTAGAACAAATGGATGTGAAGACAACATTTCTACATGGGGATCTGGAAGAATAAATCTACATGAAGCAGCGATAAGGCTTTGTTGTGAAGGGAAAGAAAGAGTTGGTATGCAAGCTAAAAAAGTCCCTATATGGTTTAAAACAATCACCAAGGATGTGGTATCAAAAAATTGATACTTATATGATGGGACTTGGCTTCACAAGAATCAAAGAGGATCATTGTGTGTATTTTAAATTAATTAATGATCATTTGATTTATTTGGTCTTGTATGTGGATGAAATGTTGATAGGAAACAACAAGGAGATTATTCAGGATATGAAAACTTAGTTGTCCTCTAAATTTGACACGAAGGATCTTGGTGCTGCAAATTTCATTTTGGGCATGGAAATTAAAAGAGATTGGAAAAATAGGAAACTCTGGTTAAATCAGAGAAAATATGTCGAGACAATATTACAAAGGTTTAATATGCAGGAATGTAAACCGATCAGGGTCCCTATTCATGTAGGTGTAAAGTTATCACTAGATCAGTGTCCCAAGACACATGAAGAGGAGAAGGAAATGTCTCGTGTTCCATATGCAAGTGTGGTTGTAAGTTTGATGTATGCAATGGTCTGTACTAGACCAGACATTGCACATGCAGTGGTATTTTTGAGCAGGTATATGTCAAAACCAGGGAAGGAGCATTGGACAACAATAAAGAGAGTTTTCAGGTATTTTTGTGGCACTACTAGTTATGGATTGTGCTACCAAGGAAGACCAGGTTTGGACAGAGTGTTGGACATACATGGCTTTGTGGATGCATACCGGAATGGAGATCTGGATCGTAGAATATCTACAAGAGGGTATGTGTTTAACCTGTTTGAAGGAGCAATCAATTGGATGAGAAAAATACAGTATGTAGTTGCACTTTCAACTACAGAAGTTGAATACATGGCAACCACTCATGCAAGCAAGGAATAAGTACGGTTATAAAGATTATGTTCAGGTATTGGGTTGGTACAACAAGATGTAAGGATAGATTGTGACATTCATAGTGCAATTTTTCTGCCAAAGAACCTATCTTATCATTCAAAGAAAAAACATATTGATGTTCAATATCACTTTGTGAGAGACATGGTTGAAGAAAAGAAGGTGTTGTTGATGAAGGTGGATACTTTGAAGAATGTTGCAGATTCATTAACAAAATCTATGAGCACTGAGAATTTATCTTGGTGTAGAGGATCTATGGGCATTGGTGCCCTAGATTGTTGACTATGTAACCTTGTAACCGCCTGCATGCAAATAAAACAACAAGTGGGAGAATATTGGATATGTGATATATTTTTTGCACGACTAGAACTTGTGTCCATTTTTGGGTGGTCCTTGGTTTTTGTCTCCATATTGGGGTCATTTTTCGACACATGGTTTTTCGTTGATGGATTTCTATTTCCGATTAAGGAATCAGGGTTGTTGACTAATCCAAGTCATTGGATTAGGGTTTTGTATGCCACTAGATCCTATATGTATATTTTATTGTAAACAATGTATGATGTGAATGAATATAGAATATGTTGGTTTTCCCTATTTGGGTTTCCAGGGGAAACATATCTATGTAATGTGTGTATTCGCCACTGTATATTTTCTATTCTTTTATTAAAAATATGTTTGCAGTAAAATATTGTACTAGGTTAAAATCTACAAATATGTTAATAACAAATTTACAAGCTACTACACTGCAATTGGTATTCAAACGCAACATATGGTTCCATATACACCACAACAAAATGGTGTTTTTGAGAGAAACAAACGCACATTAATGTAAATGAAAAATTACATGACCCAATCTAAGGGATTAAGTCTTAATTATTGGGTGAAAGCCATTAATTGTTCCAACTAAATAGTCAACTGCACTCCCATAAAGGCTTTAAAAAATGTAACACCAAAAGAATCATGGAGTAAAATTAAGCCATATGTAAGCCAATTCCTTATGTTTGGCAGTGAAGCATGGGCTCACATTCCTAATGAGAAAAGGTAAGCATTACAACCTAAAAGTGATAAGTGCATTTTTGTTGGATATTTTCAAGGTGTAAAAGGTTATAGAGTTATTCAACCTCATTCCATGAAATTATTATTAGGCGAGATGTTAATTTTGATGAAAATATCTCATCTTGTGAATCTAATTAATTGTTTGTGCCATCTTTGGACTAGGAGCCATTTTCAACCTCTGTGCCATCTTATCTTCCCAACTTTTCAGTGATCCTATTTTGGTTTCTTCTTCAGATGATGATGGTGAGGATGAAAATACACCTCCACCTACTCACCTTCCTCTAGTTGGGTCCATTGGACATGAGCCTGCACCAACACCAAAGCTTCCTATATGGGTTTTTACAACACAAAAACTAGTTGGTGATCCTATAGGTCAATGTCATACACGTTCATAGTTCCAGTGAGCCTCCTCTCTTTTGGCTCAAGTTTTAGAGACTTGTGATCCATAAACCTTTGTAGAATATTTTGGCCCTCTAGATTGGAACATACAAATGAATGATGAATAGCGTTCCTTAATGGTGAACAATACTTGGGATATTATACCTCTTCCAAATGGAAGAAAACTTGACATGTGAAAATGGGTGCATAGAACTAAGTATGCATCAGATGGAAGTGTTGAAAGACATAAGGCTTGGTTAGTTGCATGTGAGTTTCTTCACTGCTTTCGTAAGGAAGCATGTAAACGAACTCCATCTCCCTTCTAATCCAGAATCAAACTTGCTACCAACCTAAAGTAGATTATAGTTTGCACCATTAGTTAGTTGGTAGCCTCTTATATTTGACTCATACCCATCCTGATATTTCTTTGTTGTTGGTCTTGTTGCCCAGCATATGAAAACACCCCATGAGAACCGTTGGAAAGCAACAAAAATTATACTTCAGTATATCCGAGGTATAGTTCAGTTTGGGATACATTATAGTTCATGGGGGAATCCTTTGTTGGTTGGTTTCACAAATTTTGATTAGGTTGGCGACCCTGATGAGCGAAATTCTACTTCAGGTTATGTTTTTAGTCTTGGTTCCAAACATGTCTCTTGGAAATGTAAGAGAATCAATATCTTTCTCTTTATTTAGCAGAAGTAGAGCATTGAGTAGTATTTAATGGAATTCAAGAAGCATTGTGGCTCTGACAGATCCTTTTATATTTTGTGTTCTAGTAGTAGCATTCGACCACACTCTAGTGTGAAAATCAAAGCACCATCAATCTTGTCATATATCTAGCTCAACATCAGTGAAATAAAAACATTGAGATACACATGTACTTCATTAGAAATACTATTCAATATTTCATTCTTGAAGTGCTCTTCTTTCCTACAAATGATCAAGTTTCATACATTTTCACAAAGTCTCTTATAGAAGAAAAGTTTTCCAAACTTTGATGTATGTTAGGAGTTTGGGAAGTTTTCATTAAGGGGGGTAGCCTCTAATGCCTCCTTACTTATATTATTGTGTCACCTTTGTAAATCATGCAATCATATCCCAAGTTGTTCTTAAGGGGGGTGTTAGAATATTTAGATACTTAGAAATTAGTTAAGATAAACTTGGTTTAATGTGTCTTTAGGAAAAGTGTGTTTCCTTAGTATGCATTAGTATGGATTTCCAGTTATGTAATCTGAAAACCATGATATGTTCTAGACATAAAGTGATCTGATGGTTCATATTTTCCTTGATATTAACAACTCTATTGATCAATGGCTTAAAACCGTATTGGTCCATGATCTCTATTAAAATAATGTGGAGGGTCATTTGATGAAGATCAATTTTGACAAACTCATATGTAAAATACATTTCTTTCTCATTAATATATTGCCTCAAATGGTTGTGTTGGTTGGGGTCATGGAATATTTCCCTCTTTGAGAATTTTAACGATGTAAAACACTAGTATATTGATCTTTGATTTGTTTTTTTGAATGATTGATTAAGGTGTTAAACATTTGTATAAATACCATGTTTTTTCAAACACATGATCATCATGCTACCAGAATATCCAAACAAATGTTGATTACATTATAAGAATCATAAGATATTAAAATTAATGTTCAAGATAATAAAACAAAGACATTAATTAATTATATATATAAACAATAAAACATAAGTTCCACATGATAACAATGTCTGCTTCTATTTGATTCAAATCACAATTTAGCAATAAATCCTCCCTTGAAACTATTGTTTTTATTGCACATATGACTACTTGATTTCCATCACACTCCTCAAATATGCAAATGGATGGTTTTTTGTTATCATGGGTTGTGTATTATTTATGAACCCTACAATATTTCCCAAATATTTTGGCCTTCCATCAATATTTTTGTTCGTTGGAATACACATCCCAAGAAACCATCCAGGTACTTCCCCTCATTTCGAGGATGGTATAGGAGGTAAATCGATCGGTTGCAGTTTTGGAAACCTAACCTGGCAGGGACATCAAGTGAGGCCTAGTAATATCTACGAAGGCATCCAGCACGGGGACTTGACCACGTGACCTCCTACTTGTAATTCACAATGCTCAACCACTCAGGCTAACCCATCGGGATACCTTCCATCAATATATATATTTAGTCCTTCATTTTGATTACTATCTTTGAGTTGTATATAATTTGAAAAAATTGTATATCTCTACATACTTTGCATATGTTGGGATAGCATCATCTAGACTCCATAATTATAACGTCATTTGGCATACCCCATCAATTTAGTTACTTTTCCATATTTGGCCTTTATGAATCCATGGAAAATAGTCCTAGAACATATAATGATGATGGAGCATTGTGATAAATCCTCTCATTGAGACAAAAGTTAGTGTCCAATCAAGGAAGTTGCTTGGATTCCCACCTTTTCACTAGATGATTGTACC
Source organism: Picea glauca (assembly GCA_000966675.3). NCBI lineage: Eukaryota > Viridiplantae > Streptophyta > Pinopsida > Pinales > Pinaceae > Picea > Picea glauca. The sequence goes on along the minus strand of JZKD02S1614484.1, from coordinate 44,283 downwards.
TAGAGGGCACCTTGAGGTCATATTTTATCTCATCCTCATAAGAACATGCCCCTCCTTCAGGACATATAAATTACATGCATCTATAACATTTTCATCTAAATTTTTCACCTCTAGATGATTTCACCTGTTACATTCGGTTAACATGTCTCTCTTCCCTATTCCTTCTAAAATACCCTTGATTTTTGAAGACAAATTCATGTAGAAGACAATTTATTTGTTCTCCTCTATGATTTTGCATTTCCCAATCCAAATATGCATGTGATTTTCTTCACCGCTTTCACAAGAAATCCTATAAACGAACTCCATCTCCCTTCTAATCCAGAGTCAAACTTGCTACCAAATGTACTACACCTAAAGTAGATTCTAGTTTGCACCATTAGTTAGTTGGTATCCTCTTATATTTGACTCATACCCATCCTGATATTTTTTTGTTGTTGGTCTTGTTGCCCAGCATATTCAAACACCCCATGAAAACCATTGGAAAGAAACAAAAATGATACTTTAGTACATCTGAGGTATAGTTCAGTTTGGGATACATTATAGTTCATGGGGGAATCCTTTGTTGGTTGGTTTCACAAATTTTGATTAGGTTGGCGACCCTGATGAGCGAAATTCTACTCCAAGTTAAGTTTTTAGTCTTGGTTCCAAACCTGTCACTTGGAATTGTAAGAGAATCAATATCTTTCTCTTTCTTTAGCAGAAGCAGAGTGTTGAGTAGCATTTAATGGAATTCAAGAAGCATTGTGGCTCCGACAAATCCTTTTATGTTTTGTGTTCTAGCAGTAGCATTCGACCACACTCTAGTGTGAAAATCAAAGTTCCATCAAGCTTGTCAGAGATCTAGCTCAACATCAGTGAAATAAAAACATTGAGATACACATGCACTTCATTAGAAATCTTATTCAAGATTGCATTCTTGAAGTTCTCTTCTTCCCTACAAATGATCAAGTTGCATACATTTTCACAAAGTCTCTTACAGAAGCAAAGTTTTCCAAACTTTGATGTATTTTAGGAGTTTGGGAAGTTGTCATTAAGGGGGGTAGCCTCTAATGCCTCCTTACTTCTCTTATTGTGTCACCTTTGTAAATCCTTAAATCCTATCCCAAGTTGTTCTTAATGGGGGGTGTTATAATATTTAGATACTTATAAATTAGTTAAGATAAACTTGGTCTAATGTGTCTTTAGGTAAAGTGTGTTTCCTTAGTATGAATTAGTATGCATTTGTAGTTATTTAATCTGACAGCCATGATATGTTCTAGACATAAAGTGATCTGATGGTTCATTTTTTCCTTGATATTAACAACTATATTGATCAGTGGCTTAACACCTTATTGGTATATGATCTCTATTAAAATAGCGTGGAGGGTCATTTGATGAAGATCAATTTTGACAAAATCATATGTAAAATACATTTCTTTTTCATTAATGTATTGCCTCAAATGGTTGTGTTGGTTGGGGTCATGGAATATTTCCCTCTTTGAGAATTTTAACGACGTAAAACACTAGTATATTGATCTTTGATTTGTTTGTGTGAATGGTTTCTTAAGGTGTTCAACCTATGTATATATACCATGTTTTTTCAAACACATGATCATTAGGCTATCAGAATATCCAAACAAATGTTGATTACATTATAAGAAACATAAGATATTAAAATTAACGTTCAAGATAATAAAACAAAGACATTAATTAATTATATGTGTAAACACTAAAACATAAGTACCACATGATAAACATTTCTGCATCTATTTGATTCAAATCACAATCTATCCAAAAATCCTCCCTTGAAACTATTGTTTTTATTGCACATATGACTACTTGATTTCCATCATACTGCTCAAATATGCAAATGGATAGATTTTTTGTTATCATGGGTTGTGTATTATTTATGAACCCTACAACATTTCCCAAATATTTTGGCCTTCCATCAATATTTTTGTTCGATGGAATACACATCTCAAGAAACCCCCCAGGTACTTCCCCTCATTTTGAGGATGGTATAGGAGGTAAACCGATCGGTTGCAGTTTTGGAAACCTAACCTGGCAGGGACATCGAGTGAGGCACAATAATATCTACGAAGGAATCCATCTCAGGGACTTGACCACGTGACCTCCTACTTGTAATTCACAGTGCTCAACCATTGAAGCTAACCCATTGGGCTACCTTCCATCAATATATATATTTAGCCATTCATTTTTATTACTATCTTTGAGTTGTATATAATTTGCAAAAATTGTATATCTCTACATACTTTGCATATATTGGGATAGCCTCATCTAGAATCCATAATTATAACATCATTTGGAATACTCCATCAATTTAGTTACTTTTCCATATTTGGCCTTTATGCATCCATGGAAAATAGTCCTAGAACATATAATGATGATGGAGCATTGTGACAAATCCTCTCATTGAGACAAAAGTTAGTGTCCAACCGAGGAATTTGCTTGGATTCCCACCTTTTCACTAGATGGTTGTACCTTGAGGGCACCTTGAGGTCATATTTTGCCTCATCCTCATAAGAACATGTCCCTCCTTCAGGACAAATAAATTACATGCATCTATAACATTTTCAAATTTTTCACCTCTAGTTGATTTCAACTATTACATATGGTTAACATATCTCTCTTCCATGTTCCTTCTAAAATACCCTTGTGTTTTGAAGACAAATTCATGCAGAAGACAATTTCTTTTCTCTCTTCTATAATTTTGAAGGGTATTTGTTTCATTTGTTTCATTTTCTTGTGCTTCCCTTTTCCTTCAATGTGTGCAACCACACTTGGTATCCACCTTGGAAAGTGTGTGTTCTATGGTGTTTATTATGTCTCTTTTTGGACTTTGCATGAGACCCCAATAATCCCAACCTATACAAGATGAGACCAATTAGTCATTTTCATCACATGAAAGTCGATATGGTTGTGATATTACTCAAATGATACCTTTAGAAAATTATATATTCTAAATATTTAACCTAAACACAAGTAATGTTAATATAGAACCATACAAAAATTTGTCTCATTTTTTATTTAGGTCACATAAGGCATGATGATCGCAAGCCTATTGGACAATATATCTAGGTGGTTCTATCATCTAAAGAGCTAATTTCTAACTTAAATGTAGGGGTGCCTCAAAGAGGACATTTTTGACATTCCCAATGCATGTAGCTTTAGTCATATGCAATAGGTTACCTAACAAATTGGGTGACCTATCATTGTTTTTCCTACTAAGGAATAACACAATCCTTCCATCATATTTAAGGTATGTTGTATACCATATATTTTCATTCATACCTCTCATAATAGCTTATCATTGTCACCTCCATATTCTAATTACTAAGAAAAGGTATTTCTCCTATTTTAGGTTCTAGTAGACTTAGTTTAACTCTCTTGACCAACACACATCCACTCTCATTTTAGTAGCCAACATCACACTTTTTTGGAAAATTAACTTATATCTCTTTGAGTATTTTATGATCTCAATGATCTAGTAGAAGAAAAAGGTAACAAAAGGAATCCTTCCATCAAGCATATCCAAAATATTTGCATTGAAACTTTTACAATATTGACAGACAATTAGAACCAAACATTTGAGTAAAATTAATGTGGTGTATCATGATAATGCACTTGAATGTAAAGAAGTATAGTTACTAGAAGAAATGAAATATTATGACAAGAAAGATAAGTAATTGAAACAATTAAATAATGTAAAAACATTGGTGTGTTGGAAGATGGAAGAAAAACTAAGGAACTATTATTAGACAAAAAGGAAAACATTATTTGGTAAGTTATTGTTGTTCGACAGAAAGGAAAACATTATTTGGCAAGGGGAAACATTGATATATGAAATACTTTAGACTTACCTATAACATGGTTGTAAATGGTATTAGATCACATGACACTACCAACATTAATATCATGACCATGCAAGATGGCGCCATCCGCATCCCTATGTTTTATTAAATTATTGGTTTTTGTTGTGATACTTTATGCTGATGTATTTGTAATCAAAATTTAAACAGTTGAATTCAACCAAGACCACACAAGCCCGCATGATCCGTGGATTTGTCATGATTCACCGGAGAACCGGACAAGCCCGAACCAGATTTTTATCTAATAAATGCATCCCTTCCAAAAATTTGGGACTCGGTGCACGTGTTAGCTCTAGAATTACTATGGTTATATAAGTAGTAAGGAAACATCAAAGAAACAATATTTGATTTAATGAGCCACAAAAATCGCTAAAACTCCAAGTAGAAATCATATTCAGGGTTTAATTACAAGTGCCTCCCATGATGAGCATGGCCCACATTACCTATAATGTGTTACCAAGTGGAGATAGTGGAAAAATAAAATATGACCACCCTACAAATGACCCACAAACAATTTTTTAGTGGACCCAACAAAATGTTCATTCACCACACCATTGTTCTCGTGAAATGACACTTCCATCGCCAAAGAAATGGATGACCTAGTGCATTGTAATAATTGAAAAAACATGTGGGACTAGGAAACCGATTAGGATGAAGCTTCAACGTATACATATCAAATATATGTCATTAAATATATATGTAATAACATATATATATATATGTAACAAAATATATATATATATGGTATTATATATATAATACATATCAAATATATGTCAGTAAATATATATGCAATAACATATATATGTAAATATATATATATATATATATATGGTATTACATATATATGTATATGTAATAATATGTCACATATGTTATAGCATATTCCAAGACCCAGTTACATAAACCCTTGACATATTGGCATTGGCCCACATCCACCCGCAAAGATGAAATACTAGCTATGTCCTGCTTAAACGACAAATTCTTCTCAGGATCAAATCCCACGAAACCCTCCAACGATTACATTCCACAAGCCAATAGCGACAAAGCAGGAGCCTGCCCCACCCATTGGACAAGACAAAAGAGGACATTGAAGGAGAAAGATTCAAACAATGCCTCATAAACACTAAGAAACCTCCCTATTCCTCATTAAATATTTATTTAATATGCCATACCCATGTTGATTCTATGTTCCCTAGTCTTTTTACCCACCTAGGAAAGCCCTAGTTTTTACCCACGATTTGTCTCATATGTTTTTTAGGTCCCATTTCTTGGTTCCTTCAAAGGAAATCTCAACCTGGACCCTCCCTAAAAATCATACAAAGATAACATAACACTAGCCCATAAAATCATAGAAGCATACCCTAAATGTAACCCTAAAATCAGATTAAACTAACCCTAGTAATTATAGAGAGTTTCAATGTTTTAATGATCTACATCAAGGTTTAACTCAAGTTCATAGTTTTGTTGGATTATTGCATATGGGTGAGAATTTTGTTTGGATAATAAATACCTAAAAACTTATTGGTTAGATTGACTTGCTACATTTAACATACGATAGAATACTTTAAGATCCCCTCAATGTTTTAGTAATTTCTTGACCATTTCTATGATCCATCCATCCTTATTTAATCTCAATATGTTTTAATGCATCATCCATGGTTTATCTCCATGGTCCATTCATCATGTTATTTTAATTCTTCTAACATTTTTCTAAAAATGATTACTATTTTGAACGAAAAAATTTACATGGATATAAGGCTCAATATCTACTTGAACCATGGTTATTCATTTCAAAATTATCGCATGAACTTTTATATTATCTATGAGAACTTGATTCATCTTGCGTAATCATGAGGTGTCAATAAGGCTCAACCTTTATAGGTTTATTTTCTTCATCTTCTTTTGAGCATTCAATTTTCTCTTCCACTATTTCATGGAAACCAAGACCCATTTATTTTTACCTCAAATAGAGTTGTTATGCATTGCTCATTCTTCTATAATACTCCTCCTATTCAACCTATGCTTTGCAACAATATTGATCCAATCTAATCAGTGTACTTCTCCAAGTTGTGAACATATCTCTTCATTTTCCATTAGTTGTGCATGAATCTCAATGTTCTTTTTGTCACCTTCCAAGTGAGCTACTAGGTCAATGTTATTAGAAATTTAAATGATTTGGTTTCATTCAATCTTTAGATCCTTCAATTTTTCACTCATAGAGTTATTTTTTGTCTTCAATTTTATAATTCCATTGAATTTTATTAAGGATATGTAGTTTTGCTATTTGTTCCTTCAATTGTTTAATTGCCTTACATTGTATGTTCCATGTAATTTTCTAAGTGTTTCTCATGCATCATTTGCTAATTTTGCATTCCCAATATGAGGATAAATGGCCCATTTCATTGACAAGCCAATAAAAACCAGTGCTTTTCTATTTCATAATTTAAAATTTACCAAAATTTTGGAATCGCATGGAAGATGTTTTTATCCTACAATTAACTCTCATAATCCCCTAAGAAGCAAAGGATACTACATCTCCATTGTATGATTCCACATGTAATATTTCCATTTTAGTTTTGATACTCCATTGAATGCTTCCACATGTAATCTCTCCCTTTTAGTTTTAAAAGGCTCTATGACTTAATATGGATTTTTCAAATAGCAATAAAATTACCACAGGTTAGGCCAACTATATCAATGAAATCTACTCCAAAAATTAGTGACATTAGCACAAAATTTTGAGTCCTCAAAGCATGTGCTTTCCTCGAGTGATAAAGCACTTCTAGTTTTTCCAAAAAAGCTCTCCTCAAAGTGTATGTTTTACTACTTGGGTTAAAATATACTATGAAAAGGGATGGCCCATGCAAAAATAAGTAAGTCCATAAAAGTAGCCTTCCTCCAAAGCACAAAAGATCCCCTCGAATAATGTGCTTTACTAGGGTTATAAAGTGCTTTTAGTTTTGCCACAAAATGTTTCTTCAAATCATATGCTCTACTCCTTGGGTTAAAATAGAGTGTGCTTTCTTCCTTCACACTAGCCTCCACAAGCCACGTGCTCCACTCCTAGACCATGAGTGCATGTGATCTCCATGACTTCCTCTAATGTGTGGTGTGAATTTGCTTGAGGATGAAATACCAAAATACAAAGAAAACTTCAACTCATCAACAAGTGAGGCCCACCCATAACCTCTTAGGATGCTCTAGACCCTCAAATTTGGATAGAAAACAAATTTCTCACAATGGGGTGAAATTTGACCCACACGGTATAAGCCAATGCCATACTCTTTGAAAATTAAAAAATTATTTTTTCAAGCCTTCAGTTTAACCAACCTTTACCATATTTGATCAAAGTTTAAAACATGTTAGAATTTCACCAAAATGGAACTTCATGCTCATCTTTCCAATGGCTATTCAAATCCAATTTTGTATTTCAAAAAATATGAAATTTCTAAAACATAAATATTTCAAGGTTGTGAATCTTGAAAATATGAAAGTGCCCATTTGAAGAACTCAATACTAAGTACCAAAACTATCAAGTGCCCATTTGAAGAACTAAATACTAAGTACCAAAACTATCAAGTCCCCATTTGAAGAACTCAATACTAAGTACCAAAACTATCATATGTTGAAAAAGATGAACTTTCTAAAAATAAAAACTTTTAAAAATAGCAAAATCAAGAATTTGGAACTGAACATCTAAATCCTCCATCCCAGGCATTCTCCAAAATCAGTGTGTAAATCCAATGCATGGAGAAAACTGTTAAAATTAGAATCTTGAAACTTTGAACTAAATTTTTTCTAAAATAGCACATGTTGTGTTGTCCCCTCAGAACATTGATCGTTGAATACTCCCCAAAAATCATGTGTTACAACTCTAGAATAAGGTAAGATTGGAACCAGGCTCTGCAACTAGGTACTCATATGGCTAAAGTACTCATGAACTGAGGATGTCAAATAATGAACTCTCCCAGGTTGATTTGATTCTATATAATGTTCACAAAACATTGATTTTGAACAGTGGACTCTATAAAGTTGAGATCACCCTAAATGATATCCACTAACATACTTTGGAAAATAATACTAAGCTTCATATAGGTAGATATGGTGTTAACAAGAGCATTGAAATTCCTACACTCCTTGTCCACCTCCAAATCCACCCACGGTTACTTGCTCGCTCTCTTTATCGCAAGCCAATTATTGCATCATTGATAATCTTCCACTCTTCCTCTACCTCGCCGATTGCTCACCTGCCTTATTTTTAGTCAGTGAGAGGCATGGAAAATCACGTTTTCCCTCAACTTGCAAATGAAATTTTGATTCTATCGATGTTTTTTAATGGGAGCATAGCCCAGATGCATAGAGAGATGGATTCACCCTCAATTCTGTTAACAACTCCTTCACTGCCTCGATCATTAGATTCATGATCCAGGATATTTTCATCGATGACTTATTAAAAGAATTACATTAAAGAGGGTAAATGAAAGCTTATGTGCAAAATCAGTAAATAGTACATAATCATGGAGAAAATATGAGAAGAAGAGAAAGAACACAATACATGATAACGGAGTTCGTCCCAAGAATGGACTATCTCTCTAGGCCCACTTCGAAGTGGAGAGGCTTTATATTATCTCAGCAATAAAAATTGGCATAAATACATCATTATACCTCAAGTCTAGAAAATGGCCTTCAGATATGTTGCTTCGATGCAAACTCTGACTACACCAGTGAATTCAAGGTGAGGAGTACTGCAAAATCGGTCGTCAAATCATCTCAATATGACATTGTCACCTCCAGGTTCTTGTTGGGCTCTATGCCTCGAAAAACGTGACACCATACTGCAATAAATGCTCCAGAACCTGCATAAAAATTTGTGCAACTACTTGGATGGGCATGAACCCCCAAACTAGGTAGAATTTTGGGTTTAAAATAAAAATCCCCGAGCGTTCATTCCACCAATATCGTTGGCCCGATCGATAGCATGGTTTAATTAAAGTAATTGGTTAATGGGAGGATCGAGGTCAAACCCCATGGACCCCTATTTTATATCATTGGTTATAACGTATTCCATATATTAATATATGGTTTCATCCATACAAATCCGCATGCAATAGTTTTACTATTATATAACTCTGCGCCAAACCAATTAATCGTTGGTCGCACCAACCCTCGACCTGACCCATGCACGGTCGTCCTATTTTAATACTTGGCGTCATTTCTCATGATCGGACCCCTACACAGATTGAATGTTTTTCGGATTTCACGGAATACATCAAGATATGGGGGTTGTCGGATATGTGAGATCATCGGTAATACATTTGGATATAGCCGTCAGGATACGAGCCATCGGCCCAACGGTCGTTTTACATTTTTTTATTTTCTGTTGCCCAACCCTCATTGGGAATTTTTGGGGTGCCATGTGACGCCATGGGATTTGGCCACGTGATGCCCTGTGATTAGGCCACATGGAACCCTGGGATAGGTTTCCCTTTGTCTAGTAATTTTTTGACTCGCCGCCACCTATCACTGCCACATGGAGGTCCCTAGGTGGTGTCACGTGGCATCACCTGGGGGTGCCACTTGTCACCCACTAATAGGCCCAAGTGGCCACCCAAACTGTCAAATCATCCTGCCATGTGTCACCTCTTGGGTGGTGCCACGTTGGCATGTTGACATCATCTCTGCACATTCAACTGCTAACGCCAGCAGTACATATGCTGAGTCACCCTATTGATTTTGACTGGATTGACCAAAACTTTGACCGACCATAACTTCTTTGTTCAGAATTTGTTTGAGGTGTCGTTTGCGCCTTTGGAAAGATTGCGAGGAGCACTTCGAATTGGCGCTATTTTTGTTGAGATTTGACGACTTTAATTTTTTTTCCCTTTTAGATCATCCTGGATAATTCCTCCCCACTAAGAAGCTTTTGTGCCTCAGAAATCCTCATCAATCAATAAGAAGGTGAGGGAATTTCTCCCTCACTTTCTCTTTCTCGATCCACCATTCTTTACTTGGATGTGTGCCCTTAAGGCCCACTCGAAGATATTCAACATCACCTCTGCATGAATTCCTTGCCCTTCAGACGGGGATTATGTCTTCCTTTAACTTGTCCAAGTACTCAAGACAAAACTTGTCCATTAAAGGTACTGAAATACTCTCCCTTTGATCCATGATCATTGGAGGCTCATAAAGTCTTAGGTTCTCTATGTTCACAATTGAGTATATCTGCATGTACGGTGGTAGATCGAGGCGAAAGGTATTTGTATCAATTTTCTCCAAGATGGTGAAGGGTCCATATCTAATGGGCTTGAGCTTATTTCTTTTTCCATTTAACCTTTCCTTGTTGATGTGGAGCCACACTTGATCTCCCACTTGAAACCGGTGATCGACTATGTTCTTGTCATGGCGAGCTTTGTATTGTGCCCAACTCTTTTCCAACTATTCTCGGACTATCTGGTGTACCTGTTGAATCCTCTGAATGAAATTGCGGGATCAATCTTCATCTCTTTGTTCACTTGAGTCAACATCTTTTCCAAAATTCAAGTCCAATGGAGCCTTAGGTAAATACCCAAAACATGTCTCAAATGGTGGACTTTACATGGAAGAGTGCAAGGCTCAGTTGTATGCATGTTGCACATACTGTATCTAATCATCCCACAACTTGGGATGTTTGTGTTGATTTTTCAATAAGAAAGGTTAAGCATAAATTTCATTCCAGTTTTATAATTTCACTTAACCATAACCAATAATGTTGCAGCAACCAAGATCACAAGAAGAAACACCATGCACAAGAACACAAGAAGTATCATGGGAAAACCTTCTCAACAAGGGAAGAAAACCCAACCAAAATCCTTTGTTATATTCTTCAAGAGAAATACCTTCACCACCAATAAGATATAGCACACAAGAGGGTGATCAAACCCTAGAATAATAGCACCCAAGAGAGGTGCGCACTTTTCCCAAGAAGGTGTACTTTTTGAATTTTCCAAACTCACACAAAAGATATGTTTCCTCAATGGGGAATTTACCTTTACTTATACTAGACTAAACTTGTCAACATAAGTGTCTATTGGCACAACAAGGTCAACCTAATTAGCTCACAATATAATTAATATTAACTAGATTAATTATATTTTACATTAATTATTAATCACATTAAGGTGGGGTCGACTTGTACCCTTTACATTACAATTAGGGTTAAAGGCAGGTCTGACTCTTGAACAATATAGAAAGGGATCTTATACACCCACTAGTGCTCATATACTAGGGGCACATCCATAGGGATGTCCATATCTCTGGCTCACTACATTACATAGAAGAACCAATTCTTCACTAGTGCTCAGCCACTAGGAACACGTTCACCTGTGCTCGTCCACAGGCACGTCCACTCAACAAATCTGCTTTCCCACTGCATTACACAGAAGAGTCATCCGGATTTTCTCATCAACTCTTATGCTCAAAAGAGGCTAATACATCATCTTCATTTATGGTCTCATGATGATGCACCCAACACCTTGGGATTTCACACGTTCACCTTGTGCTCAACCACAGGCACATCCAACTCTGCATATCTCCTTTATCACTATGTTACACAGGAGAATCATCTAGATTTCTTCTCAACTATCTTATAAGGAGGAGGCCATCTCTACGTTCAAGCCTTGTCTTAGATAGGAACCACACACCCTTCTCAGGGGCTCTCTCTCAGGTTTTTGTCTTGGAAAATGTCTCACATAGCTGCAATCATCAACACTCCCTCTCAGCTAGGGAGGCATTCTTCATTATGCCAAGTCTCACACGGATTTACTTTGAACTTTGTCTTGTTTGTAGTCATCAACACTCCCTCTCAACTAGGGAGGTATTCTTCATCAAGTTAATTTGATGAAGATGTCTGTAATCTGCTCATGTGTAGGAAGGTATTGCATGTGTACTATTTTTCCTTTGAATCATATCTCTGATATGATGATATTTCATCTCAATCGTGTTTTGATCCATGAGGAAACACTGGGTTCTCAAAGATCTTTACATACAGCTCTTGTTATCATCATAGAGTCTGTCTCATAATCAAGTAAATCTGTTAGAAGCTTGTGAAGCCACATTGCTTCGCACACTTGATTCTATATACTTTGCTTCTGTGGTACTCAAGGCCATAGAATTTTGTTTCATGTTGCATCAGGAAACCATGGAAAAATTCACGGTAAGTCAACAACTGGATGTGCTCTTCCGGTCCATTGTGCTCTTTACTTAATCTATATAGGCATATCCCTGCAAACTCAGTTTCACAAATGGAGGCATATCTCAAGCCATATCTAATTGTGCCTTGTGTGTATCTTAATACATGTTTTATTGTTATCCATTGAATTTGTCTCGGCTGGTTCATGTATTGACTAAGAATATTCACTGCATAGCATGAATCAGGTCTGTTGTTACCCAGATACAACAATGATCCAATCAGATGTGGGTCAATCTCGTCTGAATCATCATCATTCATTTTCTTCAAATCCATCATGGTGGTTTTGCATTCTGTCATACTGACCTTCTTTAATATTCCTACTGTATGTTTTCCTTGACTTAGGAAAATCTCATTGGTCCTCTGTCATACTTCTTGTCCCAAGAAGTGGTGAAATATATGCATATCCTTTATCTTGAAATCAAAAGTCAAGGTTTACTTGTATCCAACAAGGCTTTCTGAATACGTCATCAAAATAAGGCTCTTGTCACCAACACTGTAATAATATAGGTTTGGATTAGAAACACTCTAAATGAAACCCAAACTCATCAAGAATCCATCCATATGATATAGTTTCCAACTCATGGATGGTAGTACTGATGGAAGTGTATTGGTCTTATTAGATTAAGTGTCTCATCATAGACAACTCCCTCTATTTGTGAGAAACATTTGGCTATAGATCTCTCTTTGTATTTCTTGACACTTCCATCAGCTGCATGCTTGATCTTATAGATCCACTTGGAAGTCATCATAGACATCCCTTCTAGTTTTTGAACAATATCTTATACATCACTCTTTTAAGATATACCGGTATTCTTATGTTATGGCATATTGCCATACATGTTCTCCTGTTACTTCTCTATGACAGGAAGGCTCAGAATCAATGATGTGACTCATGGCTGAAGAGTAGCTCGAAAAAATTATTTGTTCTCTTGGGATGTGTCTTGAGAGGCTTGTATGTTTCTCTGCCTCCTTCATAGTGAGCCTAGGAAGGCCTTTTATGCCCTACTGCAATATATCTGGACATATCAACTAGAGAAACTGGATCAGTTGGAATAATGTTTGTCTCCCTCTGAAATGTTGAAGGGGAAGAAGGTATTGTCTCAATGTCAATCTCTATCTGGGATTCTCTGGGTCTATTGAAAAGGTATCTCTTTTTCAACATCTCTACTTGTCTCACATAATAATCAATCAAATATGATTTGGACTCTCGTACCAGGGATAATGGTCCAATTCTTTAAGGGCTCCCATACTGGGGCTAATGTTCTTCATTTTAAATGAAATAAATTATAAAATTAGAGATCAATTGGTTTACATGGGTTTGGAGTCATATTTATCTTAGAGGAAGTACTTCTCCTCTCTCTTATCTTCATTCTTTTGAGGTGGATCTGGATCAATGTCAGTGGTAGAATCATATTGTCTTCCCTTCTTCCTGTTTGGACAGTTTCTTGCATAGTGTCCATATTTGTCACATCTGCAGCGCTGAATTTCTGAAACATTTCTTCTTTGATTATAACCTGGGTTTGATGAATACTTTTCATATTTGAATGTTTTTTTTAAGTTTCTTTTGATTTTTCCTCCTTTCTTTGTAGAAGTGCAAAAGCGTGATTTTCTTCTGGGGAGTCTTCCACTCCTCTATTTTTAAGTCTAAGTTCTTCTTGAGTACAATTTGTCCATAGACAATCAAAGGTTGGTAGACTTTCTCTTTCACTGATACTCTGAAGAAAAGGCTCCCAATGTTTTGGAAGGTTGTTGAGAGTGGTTAAGACAAGTTCTCTATCGGACATGATTTCTCCAATGGTTTCAAATTGTTCTTTAATCTCTGATATTTTCATAAATAAGATAGCAATTGTGTCACATTTCGTCATCTTGGTACTTTGAAGTTGGCTCTTCAAGGTAAGAGATATGAGGGTGTTGTCACTTTCAAACATTTATTTTAATGCTTCATACATATCATAGGTTTTCATTAGGTTGGAAATACGAGGTGAGAGATGATATCTTATTGAGTAGATGATTAATTTCCTTGTTTCGACATCTTCTTCCTTTCTTATCTTCTTCTCTACATCGGTAGTTGTGGTTAGTAGATTTTTAGTTACCATATACAAAAGGTCATGTTCTTCAAGGGTGACCTAAAGCCTTTATTTCCAGGAGCTGAAGTTGATTTCTCCATCAATCGTATCTTCTACTAAGGCTATGTTCTTCATTTGTTTGGATTCTTCAAACTCTCGCCAACTAGACTTGGAAAACCTGATGAATAGGTTGGATTAGTAACCTTGGATTTTTTTGAGCTTATGACTGCCAACAATCAACTTCGAGAGTGTCACAGAAATTCTTTTTGAATTGAAAAACGTTTCTTCAAGAAGTTGCAGAAGTCTAAGATCGGGATTCTGCAGAAAATATCAGCACCCTAAAAACCCTAGGGCCAAAAACTCAAAATCCTTGGAATTTTATTTTGAAGGTCTTTGGAGATGCACTGAGGAGGGTCGTACATCTTGGTCCAAAAATTATCTCCAACTTCCACTTGTAAATGGGTGAAAGGGCTGATCAAATGAGGGTCGTATGGATTTATGCAGAAACCCTAGAGGTCGTAGGAAACTGTAGAAGGAGAATGGTTTAGCCTTTTGAATGCTTGTTCAAGGGTCCTTCAAGACCTATGCTCTGATACCATGTTGATTTTTCAATAATCAAGGTTAAGCATGAATTTTATTCCAGTTTTATCATTTCACTTAACCATAACCAGTAATGTTGCAGCAACCAAGATCACAAGAAGAAACACCATGCACAAGAACACAAGAAGTATCCTGGGAAACCCTTCTCAACAAGGGAAGAAAACCCAACCAAAATCCTTTTCTATATT
>JZKD02S1614484.1:16925-29320 GCA_000966675.3 Picea glauca | reverse complement strand
CCCTAGAAAAATAGTTAAATCTATTAGAGGGTTATTTCTCTGTTCAAATTTTTTTCTGACAGAGAAAAGATCACCTTCTCACTCCTCAAGGATCTCCCCTATGTCAAACATTGGTGGGAAACTTACTAGGAGAAAAGTTCCAGAGAGGAATCTGGAATATATGGGGTCGAGCCCACTTGGGATTTTTTTGTGGATGCGGTCAAGGAATAGTACTACCCTGTTGATAACTATGAATACTAGTACATGAGATGGACCACACTGCAG
The DNA here is from genome assembly GCA_000966675.3 of Picea glauca. Classification (NCBI taxonomy): domain Eukaryota; kingdom Viridiplantae; phylum Streptophyta; class Pinopsida; order Pinales; family Pinaceae; genus Picea; species Picea glauca. Next base: position 29,056 of record JZKD02S1614484.1, on the reverse strand, counting down.
CAAGAGAAGAGCCAAACAATGTCGGATTTCACAAACACTTTCCATACCTTGTGCACCAAACTGGGTATCAAAGACTCTGAGCAGCATCTGATTCTAAAATATTGTGGGGATTTGCGTAGGTACATCCAAACCGAAATGGATTTCCTAAACATATCATCATTAGGAGCTGCCTATCGATATGTTTTCAAAATCAAGCAGAAATTTAGGCACCAGAAAAAATGGGAATTCATGTCTACAAATATACAACAACAAAAACATGGTAAAGATGGCCCTAACCAACATCCTCTAGACAAGAAGTTCAAGATACGGGACAAGAAGGGTAAAGGAAAGGCAAAGAATGACACTAGGAAGTGGTGTGACTTCCACAAAATATCATGGCACAACACCGATCAATCTCGCTTGAAACAGTCATTGGTGGCTGAGGTCAAAGACTCGAAGCCGAACCCTGATTTGGAATCCGATCCAGAAAATATTGAAAATAGACATATCATCGACGCAGACCCCACTACTACTGTCGCGACCACAACAATTCAACCAGAAGAACCAGTAGATCCTAAAGAGGGGGAGCACCTCTTTTATTCACAGATGTGGGTGAAGGGTACCCTGTTGCATTCATTGTTAATAATGGTAGCTAGAAAAACCTCATCTCAGCTAAGGTCGTCAAATAGTTGGGGTTGTCAACAGCACCACACCTACAGCCATACAACATCGAGTGGCTTCACCAGGGACGATATCTCCATGTCAGCCAACAGTGTCGCCTATCCTATGGCATCCATCCCTTCAAGGATGAGGTAGTGTGTGATGTTTCCCCTCTTGATGTCTGTGATGTTTTTTTTGGGCCAACCATATATGTGGAAACGTCATGTTGTCTATGAGTCTAGACCGCGTAGTGTCATTATTACTCTGGGAGGTCATCTCTATAGGATACCAAAGGTAGTTCCGACTATTGTTCCACCAAAACAGTGTCGCAAGGAAATATCTCATACTGCAAAATTCATCCTCTTCACAGTTTGTTCAAATAATGCGCAGAAAACCACTACAACCATTGCAGCCTCAACACATTCTATCTAGAAAAAACACATTTCCAAAGAGAAATAAGATATTGTTTCTTCAAATACAATGGTTCCTACACAATTCCCCATCAAACCCAGAGACAACGGGTTGTTGGAACAAATTCAACCCCTCCAACAACAAGTTCGTGACAGCCTTCCACGGACAAAGCGGCGCAACTTCTCCAACAAGGCACGTATCTCACCAAGATTTAAATTCAAAAACCACTTTCCCCTCTTCCCTGGGCACTCAACGCAATGGATACCATTGCTTCCTAAGGGGGGAGAATTTATCCAGGGGGATATTGGTGGCCACCCACATATTCCAATTGACTCCTCTTGTCAGTTTTTAGTTCAGCGCGTTCTTATGTACTTCTTTGTAATTGTGGGTTCTACACTTCTGGGGTTGTCTGAAGCCCTACAAATCTTCCAGGTGGATACTGGTGGCCTCCCACCTAATCCAACTCGCTTATTTTATATGTTTTCATTTTAGCACATCTTTTTGTACTTCCAGGGCCATTTTGATGCCCTAAACAGTGTTTTTTTGGCGTGCCACAATCAAACTGTAGATGGAGTCAAAGTTTGATGGCATAATGCGTATTTATCGAAAATACCTTTCCATTGGCCTATCACATGCATAAAACGAAGATCGTATGCAAAAGAGACGACCCCAGGAAGTTAATGTACTAACTTACCCAAACAAGGCCCACATGACTTTTGGTGTTTCATCTCCTAGAGTTAGGTTTTTGGATGTTTAGGGTTTTGGAATTCATCTTTATCATAAAAAGGCCTTTAGAGCCTCATTGTAATCATCTTTTGGTGAATGAACAGATCTGTCACATCTCTTCTCAGAGATAAAGTTGCCACCATTCTAGAGAGTCTTGCACTCTGTATTTTTACAGTCTCTTTACAATTCTTTCAATAATAGAAATCAAGTATTGTTGTATTTCTCTGTTTTTGGAAATTTTCATGAGTATTTCATTGTAATATCTTTGTTTTCATTTTGTTCCTAAAAATAATCAGGATTAGTGGTATCAGAGCAGGATGCTCTTGACCGTTTTCCAATGCATGTCCCCGACAAGGTCCAAGTAAAGCTAGTTGGGTCTCAAGCTAGTCTCTCTTGAGGACAATCACTCTTGCATGCCCAAGAAACCCTCAATGGCGGCAGAAAAGAAAAATAGAGGAGAAGGAGATTGTATTAACATGTTGCTTGAGCAAGCTCTCAGGTGACAGAGGGACGAAATGATGGATAATTTTGCACACATCCTTCAACACCTATTGATAGCAACAGGTTCATCTTCATCAAGTGGCCATTTTGGAGGAACCTCTCCCTTCAAGGTACAAGTTAATTTTTATATTACCATATTTGAAGGTCAGATAGATGTGGATGCCTTAGAAAAATGGTTGAATTTGTTAGAAGGTTATTTCTCTATTCAAAAAAAAATCGACAGGGAAACAATCACCTTCACACTCCTCAAGGCTCTACCCCATGTCAAACATTGGTGGGAAACTTACTAGGAGCAAAGTTCCAGAGAGGAATCTGGAATATATGGGGTCGAGCCCACTTGGTATTTTTTTGTGGATGTGTTCAAGGAACGGTACTACCCTGTTGATAACTATGAAGACCAGTGCATGAGATGGACCACAATGCAGCAAGAGAAGATCCAAACAGTGTCGCAGTTCACAAATACTTTCAATACCATGCGCACCAAGATGGGTATCAAAGACTCTGAGAGGCATATGGTTCTAAAATACTATGGGGATCTGCATAGGTACATCCAAACCGAAATGGATTTCCTAAACATATCATCATTGGGATTTGTCTATCGATATGTTGTCAAAATCGAGTAGAAATTTAGGCACCAGCAGAAATGGGAATTCGGGTCTGCAAATCTGCAACAACCAAAACATGGTAAAGACGATCCTAACCAACACCCTCTAGAAAACCAATCCAACACACAAGAAAAGAAGGGTAAAGGAAAGACGAAGAATGACACTAGGAAGTGGTGTGACTTCCACAAAATCCCCTGGCACAACACCGAATAATGTCGCTCGAAATAATCATTGGTGGTGGAGTTCAAAGACACGACGCAGAACCCTGATTCGAAAACCAATCTAGAAAATATTGAAAATAGACAGATCATCGACATACACCCCATTGTTATTGTCATGACCACAATAATTCAACTAGAAGAACCAGTAGATCATGAAGAGGGGGAGCGCCTCTTCCATTCACAAATGTGAGTGAAGGGGACCCTGTTGCATTTCATTGTTGATAATGGCAGCCAGAAAAACCTCATCTGAGATAAGGTCGTCAAAAAGTTGGGATTGTCAACAACACCACACCCGCAGCCATATACATTGGGTGGCTTCACCAGGGATGAGATATATGTGTCAGCCAGTAGTGTTGCATGTCCTATGGCATCCATCCCTTGAAGGATGAGGTAGTGTGTGATGTTTCCCCTCTTGATGTGTGTGATGTTGTTTTGGGCCAACCATATATGCGAAAACGTCATGTTGTCTATGATTCTAGACACTGTAGTGTCATTATTACTCTGGGAGGTCAGATCTATAGGATACCAAAGGTAGTTCTGACTATTGTTCCACCAAAAAAGTGTTGCAAGCTAATATCTCATACTGCAAAATTCATCCTCTTCACAGCTTGTTCAAAGGATGCACAAAAGACCACTACAACCACTGCAGCCTCAACACCTTCTATCCAACAAAAACAGATTGTTGAAAGGAAAGAAGATATTTTTTCTTCACCTACAATGGTGCCTACACAATTCCCATTCAAACCCATAGACAACAAGTTGGTGGAACAAATTCAACCCCACCAGCAACAAGTTCGTGACAGCCTTCCACAAACCAAGTAGCACAACTTCTCCAACAAGGCACACATTTCACCAAGATTCAAATTCAAAAAAATCTTTCCCCTCTTCCCTGATCACTCAACACAATGGAGACCATTGCTTCCTAAGGGGGGAGGATTGATTCAGGTGGATATTGGTGGCCACCCACCTATTCCAACTGGCTCCTCTTGTCAGTTTTTAGTTCAACACATTCTTATGTACTTATTTGTAATTGTGGGTTCTACACTTTTGGGGCTATCTGAAGCCCTACACATATTCTAGGTGGATATTGGTGGCCTCCCACCTAATCCAACTGACTTATTTTATATGTTTTCATGTCAGCACATCTTTTTGTACTTCGAGGTCTGTTTTGGGGCCCTAAATGGTGTTTTTTGGCGTGTCACATTCAAACTATAGGTGGAGTCAAATTTCGATGGCATAATGTGTAGTTCTCTAAAAGACCTTTCCAACAGGCTATCACGCACCTAAAACAGAGATCGTATGAAAAAGTTACGACCTCGGGAATTTAATGTACTAACTTACCCAGACAAGGCCCACATGACTTTTGTCCTTTCATCTCCTAGGCTTAGGTATTTCGATGTCTAGGGTTTTGGAATTCATGTTTATCATAAAAACTCCTTCAGAGCCTCATTGTAATCATCTTCTGGAAAATGAGCGGAGCCATCACATCTATTCTCAGAGATAAATCTTCCACCATTCTAGCAAGTTTTGCACTCTATATTTTTATAGTCTATTTACAATTCTTTCATTAATAGAAATCAAGTATTGTTATATTTCTTTGTTTCTGGAAATTTTCATGAATATTTCATTGTAATATCTCTGCTTTCATTTCATTTCGAAAATAATCCAGATCAGTGGTATCAGAGAAAGTTGTTCTTGATCGTTTTTCACCACCTTTCCCCGACGAGGTCCGAGTATAGCCAGTTGGGTCTCGAGCTTCTCTCTCTTGAGGAAAATCACTCTTGCATGCCCAAGAAACCCTCGATGGCGGCAGAAAATAAAAACGGTGGAGCAGAAGATTCTATTAACCTGTTGATTGAGCAAGCTCTCGTGTGACAGAGGGATGAAATGATGGAGAATTTTGCAAACATCCTTCAACGTTTGCTGATAGCAACAGGCACATCTTCATCAAGCGGCCATTTTGGAGGAACCTCTCCCTTCAAGGTACAAGTTAATTTTGATATTCCCATATTTGAAGGTCAGATAGATGTGGATGCCCTAGAAAAATGGTTAAATCTATTAGAAGGTTATTTATMTGTTCAAAAAAAWTTCGACAGGGAAAAGATCACCTTCGCACTCCTCAAGGATCTCCCCCATGTCAAACATTAGTGGGAAACTTATTGGGAGMAAAGTTCCACAAAAGAATCTAGAATATATGGGGTTGAGCCCACTTGGGATTTTTTTTGGATGCGGTCAAGGAACARTACTACCCTATTGATAACTATGAATACCAGTACATGAGATGGACCACATTGTGGAAAGAGAAGAGCCAAATAGTGTCGGAGTTCACAAATACTTTCCATACCTTGTGCACCAAGTTGGGTATCAAATACTCCTAGTGACATCTAGTTCTGAAATACCGTGGGGCTCTAGATAGGTACATCCAAACCAAAATGGATTTCCTAAACATCTCATCATTGGGAGTTGCCTATCGATATGCTATCAAAATTGAGAAGAAATTTAGGCACCAAAAAAAATGGGAATTTGGGTCTGCAAATCTACAACAGCCAAAACATGGTAAAGACGGCCATAACCAACAACCTCTATACAACCAGTCCAACACACAGAACAAGAAGGGCAAAGGAAAGATGAATACTAAAACTGGGAAGTGGTGTGACTTCAACAAAATACCCTGGCACAACACTGATGAATGTCGCTCGAAATAGTCATTGGTGGTCAAGGTCAAAGACACGAAGCATAACCTTGATTCGAAATCCGATCCAGAAAATATTCAAAATAGACAGATCATCGATGCAGAGCCCACTGCTATTGTCATGACCACAACAATTCAACTAGAAGAACCAGTAAATCCTAAAGAGGGGGGGTGCCTCTTCCATTCACAAATGTGGGTGAAGGGGATCCGATTGCATTTCATTGTTGATAATGGCAGCCAGAAAAACCTCATCTCAGCTAAGGTTTTCAATCCGTTGGGGTTGTGAAAAACACCACACCCGTAGCCATACAATATTGGGTGGCTTCACCAGGGATGAGATCTATGTGTGGCATCCAGCCCTTCAAGGATGAGGTAGTGTGTGATGTTTCCCCTCTTGATGTCTATGATGTTGTTTTGGGCCAAACATATATGTGGAAATGTCATGTTGTCTATGTTTCTAGACCCCGTAGTGTCATTATTACTCTCGAAGGTCATCTTTATAGGATACCAGAGGTAGTTCTGACTATTGTTCCACCAAAACAATGTTGCAAGGTAATCTCTCATTCCGCAAAATTCATCATCTTCACAGTCTGTTCAAAGGATGCACTGAAGACCACTACAACCACTGCATCCTCAACACCTTTTGTCCAACAAAAACAGATTGCCGAAGAGAAAGAAGATATTGTTTCTTCACATACAATGGTGCCTACACAATGCCCCGTCAAACCCAAAGACAAAAGGTTGGTGGAATGTATATAACCCCACCAACAGCAAGTTCGTGACATCCTTCCACAGACCAAGCAGTGCAACTTCTCCAACAAGGCACGCATCTCACCAAGATTCAGATTCAGAAAACGTTTTCCCCTCTTCCCCAGGCACTCAACGCAATGGAGACCATTGCTTCCTAAGGGGGGAGGATTGACCCAGGTGGATATTGGTGGCCAGCCACCTATTCCAACTATATCCTCTTGTCATTTTTTAGTTCATCACAATCTTCTATACTTCTTTGTAATTGTGGGTTCTACACTTCTGGGGCTATATGAATCCCTACACATCTTCCAGGTGGATATTGGTGGCCTCCCACCGAATCCAACTGGATTATTTTATATGTTTTCATATCAGCACATCTTTTTGTACTTTCAAGGTCGTTTTGGGGCCCTAAACAGTGTTTTTTTGGTGTTATGCAGTCAAACTATAGACGAAGTTAGATTTTGATGGAATAATGTGTATTTATTGGAAATAAATTTCCAATGGGTTATCACACACCTAAAACTAAGATCGTATGAAAAATTTACGACCCAGGCAAGTTAATGTACTAAATTACCCAAACAGGGCCCACTTGACTTTTGGTGTTTCATCTCCTAGGGTTAGATTTTTGGATGTCTATGGTTTTGGCATTCATGTTTATCATAAAAAGGCCTTCAGAGCCTCATTGTAATCATCTTCTGGCGAATGAGCGGAGCCATCGCACCTTTTCTCAGAGATAAATCTTCCACCACTCTAGCGAGTCTTGCACTCTGTATTTTTACAGTCTTTTTACAATTCTTTCATTAATAGAAATCAAGTATTGATGTATTTCTCTGTTTCTTGCAATTTTCATGAGTATTTCATTGTAATATATTTTCTTTCATGTCGTTCCAAAAATAATCCGGATCAATTTAATTGAACACCTCCCACAATATGACCCAAGTAAACTAATGAGGTCTTTCCAAAGTCACACTTTGAAAATTTCACATACAATGTTTTCTTTTTAAGGACATCAAATACTCTATTTACATGCATTACATGTTCATTCCAAGTCCTACTGAATACAAGAATGTCATTTAAGTATACAATCACAAATTCATCAATGAAATTCCTAAATATATCATTCATGACTCGCATGAATGACATTGGAGCATTGCAAAGCCCAAATGGAATCACAAGCCATTCAAAAAGACCCTGTTTTGTTTTGAAGGCAGTCTTCCACATGTCGCCTTCTACAATTTTGACATGGTGGTGGTCGCTCCTCAAATCCAACTTGGTGAATTACACTGCATTCTTCAAGTGATCCAACAAGTCATCTATCTGAGGCAAGGGATAGTGATTCTTCTCTTTGATCTTGTTGAGAGCCCGGTAATCAACGCACATTCACCATGTGCCATCCTTCTTTGGCACCAAAATGATCATATAACCACATGGAGATGAGAAAGTTTGGATGACCCCTTGGTCCAGTAAGTCCTACACCTACTTTTTTATTTCTTCCATTCCACAGCTGACATCCTGTACATGCCCACATTTGGAAGAGGGACATCTTATTGAAGATGTATTTTTTTTTGAATCTCCCTCTTGGGAGGCAATCCACTTGGTTCTGAAATATTTCATCATAGTTAGATGTAACATCAATCATTTCATGTTTGTGAGAGGGATCACATCCCTGGAAAGCATCAGATGTCTTATCATCTTTTTCCCTCAACCATGAATACATATTTCGTATTATTATTTATGAGTATTTTCATCTGTCCTGCACTAACAAGAGTTGTATTTGTTTTCATACTGTGATCTCTTATAATGTATTCTGATCCATCCTTTGTGAGATGGTATTTGTTCTCATTTCTGAATAAGATTTCATTTCTATCATAAAGGTATGGGATTCCTAGAACTATGCCACATATATCAAGTGGGATGACATCTAAATCAACCTCATCTATCAACTTTGAAGAAACGGAAAATCTAATCCTACATTGCTTGGTGACATTTAGTTTTGCATTGTCAGTTACACAACCAAGAGGGTATGGTTTAGGATGATATTCCCAACTTTTTAACAATAGTTTCTGAGATCAAATTCACTTGATAAACTGGATCAAATAGAGTTTCAATATTTGTGTGTTTAGATACAACTCTAATATGCAATAATTCACTTCTTCTTATTTCATGATCATGAGATGTATTTGTGGAACTTGAACCAACATGAAATGAATTTTTACCTTATAATCCAATGGTTGTAATCATCATTTCATCACCCAAATCGGAACCAAGGTCTTGTTGCGTTGTTGCAACCATTTTCAGCTTCCATTTGCCACCAAATATCTTAGGCTTCAGATCTAGATATAGCTTCGAGTAGTGCTCGTCATCATTCCCATATTTCTTGCAATGTGTGCAAGAGGGATTTCCTTCCTCTTTCTTTGTTGTCGTTGTCTTCTTGTCCTTTCTTTTTCCTTTGAACTTGTTTCCGTAGAACTTGGAAAATTTCTTTGGATGGACTTCCTGTACATTCTTTCGCTTGCTTTCAAGGTGAGTTTCTTGCACACACACCTCATCTAAGTTTGTTGGATTAAACAATAATAATGTATGTTGTATGTAACTGTGAAGTGAACCAATATACTTCATCAAAGTTTCATGAGAATCTAAAGGAATATTTAATGCAAGTGCTTGTTTCCTAAATTCCTTTGTGAAACTATGAATACGTTTACCTTTATCATGTCTTATATTTTTCCATTCCATCGTGAATTTCTAAACATAACTAAGAAAGGAGTTTACCATTATGTTTGCTACCTTTCTGAAGTTGTCTCTCCCACCATACAAGGGTTGTGCCTTACAACCGAAGATAATCCAATTGGATCTTCACCTCTTCCTCTTCGATCTGATGTACACGGCATTAAACTTTGATTTGTTTGATCCAATTATTAATCTTGTCTACATTAGCTTCTCCATTAAACATGGGAAAATTAAATTTCACATCTATTTTCAACAATGGTTTTTTAGAAGTTCTTGGATGAAAACTAGAATGATGAGAATGTGAAGAATCATAAGCATGAGAGGAAGAGGAAGAAGATATTGAACTTGAAGATGGTGATGGAGGCTCAGGAGTATCTCCTCCAATTCCATGGTTCACTGAAGCATTATCCTCTCATTTAGCTTTCTTCTTCTTCTCCTTTTTTTCCACTCTCTCTTCATAATCTGCATACAATTTTTCTACCATGTCTGACATCCAGTAGAATATATTGTAAAAATTATTATCATGCTTGGCACACCTCTCTTCATCATCCATTTTCCTTCCTCGAGTTGCACATCCAATCTCTTGGTTGAAATTATTAAGTTTTCCTTCACCTGCTTTGAGCTTGGCCCTGGTAAGCATTCACACTCGCAATTCAAGTCAAAGAATATTGCTATGATACCAACATGATCCAAGATCTTTTCATCGATGAATTATTAAAAGAATTACATTAAAGAGTGTAAATGAAAGATTATGTGCAACATCATTAAAGAGGACATAATCATGGAGAAAAGATTAGATGAAGAGAAAGAACACAAGACATGATAATGGATTTCTTCCCAAGAATGGACTATGTCTCTAGGCCCACTTTGAAGTGGAGAGGATTTATATTATCTCATCAATAAAAATTGGCATAAATACATCATTATACCTCAAGTCTAAAAAATGGCAGTCAGATCCATTGCTCTGATGCAAAATATGACTACACCTGTGAATTTGTGGGGAGGAGTAGTGAAAAATTGACTGTCAAATCGTCTCAATCTGAAATCATCACCTTCAAGACCCCATTGGGCTCTCTACCTCAAAAAATCTGCCACCAGACTGCAATAAATGCTCCAGAAGTTGCATAAATATTCATGCCACTTCTTGGCTAGGCGTGAACCCCAAAACTAGGCAGAAGTCTAGGTTTAAAATAAAAATTCCTTGGCATTCATTCCAACAAGACCGTTGGCCTGATCGGTAGCATGGTTTAATACAACCCATTTCACCTGGAAACCAAAATTGCTGCAGAAATATGGAGACCGGGGGTGAATCTAGCAGAGTGAAAAGCAAGCAGGATCTGTCGAGAAACTAGAAAGTTCATTCTTAGGAGATAGAGAGTACTATATAAATATGTAGTATCATTGTAAAAGGTGTATGTGAAATTATTTGTAATATGAGCTCTACTCTATTGGAGGTTTTTGCCTCCAAGAGACAAGTGAACATTGTTTCCATATCAATTAAGTTATAATATTTTGGTTCATATTGTCCATTATACATGCAATTCTATTTCTTTCTGCAATATATATGAGTGATATGTGTAATTTGTACGGTGAATATTTATGTTTGATACATCAAAAAGAGTGACATGTATAATACTTTGTTCATAAACCTACCCATATACTATATATTTGTTCCTTTAAATTATAAAAAGTGTGAGGACTCTAAATAGAGTATACGTTTGAATCAATACTATTATATCACCCATTTGGGTTCAGCACAGTGGATAAGTGACCAAAATTGTCATATATATAGTTTTGATATGATGGTAAATGGGTATCTTACGACCTCCTCTCTCATGTCCTATTATCATATGTCCACTAATAGTTAACCCATCATATTCTCCTTTTGATTGGCACTGGACACGTGACTACCAAACGAATAAGAAAAATGTTGAGCCTATTAAAGATATCATCTATTAACTATTCATGAACCATCCAAAAAAACATCCATCCTATCTATGTACAATGTATCCACCCTAATTCTCATTGGTGTTTCCCTTCCCCGTATTTGGGGGTATGGTCTCATACACCAATTTGGTGTATGTCGTGACCTTAAAATTAGATTATTATTATATATAATATCATATGTCAATGTTATATCATCTCATCATTTTCATTCATATATTATCAATTATTAATTTCAACATTTATGGATTTCAATGCTTTACCTATTTAGTTGAGATATGCAATAAATGAACTAGTTGGTTCAGAAAGGTGGTATCAAAGCTCAATCTTGGGTTGTATTTGCTATCAAAAGAACAAAAAATAATATTTTTGCTAGTATCTTTTATTACTTCTAGAGCCAAAAATTAGATCTAGTTGCATATCATAATTGTGAAGGAGAATATATTTTTTGGAGAAATATATTGATCCGTAGGATCTTTTAAATGACTATGGTTGAGTTTTAATTTTGCATGTGTTAATTAACCATTTGAGAAACTTAGTGAAATAATGAGGAAAGAAGAGGAATTATAATAGCCATATACACATTTTTAGATCTGAAATGAAAGAATAAATAGCAAACCATAACACGTGGATTGATAACGGAGTTCGGCACAACTTTGCCTACGTCTCTGGGCCTTTTTCTCTATGGGGGAGGCTTCTTTATTTCTGTTCAAATGCTCAAAATTACATCGCTTCAATTCCAAATGGATACAATAATGATCTGGTCATGTTTGTCCAGATCTCAAGAACCCTGCAAAGAAAACGGCACGCAAAACGGACATCCGGAGCTCCCAGAAATGATCCGACAGCGTCTCCTCCTCAAAAGCTTCTCTGCATCAAAATGACTTTGGCTTGGCTTTTCTTCAGCATAACTCT
>JZKD02S1614473.1:155863-169064 GCA_000966675.3 Picea glauca | reverse complement strand
CCAAATAAATGATTTTTTTATTAATTTGAGTACAATGAAAAAGCACAACACTTACGCACTATTCAACCCTCTTACAATGTAATCTCTTATATAAAACTGTCAATCTTTGAATCAACCCTTTTACACCACGCTCCTTATCTAGAAGGGAACGCGCCAATCCACCAATTTGTCACTTCTCTTTGTATCGGTCCACCACTCTGTCCACATTTATATGACAATATGACATTTGAATGCCTAAATATAATCAACACAATCAACAGCACCAACACTAACAATTTAACTTAACGCACCAATAATAATTCACAGCAATCAACACGCTCACCCCGTACGATCACTATGAAGAACTCTCTCCATGCTCATTGCACCAGTTTTTTTATTGTTATTATTATGAAATGGTTTTGACATGGTTATTTGAACAGAATCAATTATATGCATTTTGGGATTGTCATTGTTAAGTTTAAAAAAAATAGTGATAGTTAAAGGAAATCAAGGGCTTAAGCAATGTTGTTTTTTTTTGCCTTCAAGTTAGAGGATTGTATAGAGAAAGCAACTTGTACAAAGATGGCATTAAGAGGACTAGTCATCACCCTTAGTCTATATGCAAATGATATTTTCATTTTAGCAAGGTGTGCTTCTCAAATATCTCTATACTAACTCTGGGATGTTTGTAAATACAAATAAAACAAAGGTAATGATCATTAAATCGAAACAAATCACATACCATGATTTTGTTTATAATAATAGCAACTTATAAGAAGTCCATTTTTATAAGTATATCGGTATAGTCACTAATGTTGTTGGGCATTTGGCTAGCTCCATGCTAGCAGGTGCCTAGTTCAATTCCCCTAGGTTAGGTGCACTAGTCTACGTCGATGGGTTTACTAGGGATGCTATCCACAGATGTGTGGAAGCATCCTTTGAGTTTCCCTACAATATTTTCCTAAAAGAATATATATCAAAGTTTATTTTCATCACAAGCTAAATTATTGGAATTATAGTGTTGAAAAAATCAATGTAGGTTAGAAACATGGATAATTTTAAGCATGGAAATTTATCTTAAAATGTAGAAACCTTAGCGATTCTTACTAGTTCTTAGTATGCAAACTGTAAAATGTTTGGCAATATTTCTATAAAAATATATTCAAATTTCTAAGGATTTTATATAGTTTCTACAAAATTTTGGCGATTTTTAAGGTAAAATAATTGTATCCTATAAAATTTGGGTGAATTATTTTTAGAAAAAATGGAAATTGACGAATCATTTTTTGAGAAAAAGCTTGGAAATCCCATGGGCGAAATTTAGACCCTAAAATTTTCCCCAATTAGAAAGCTTATTTTGGTCTCGAGGACAATTGTAAAGCTACATAATTTCGGTTTCAGAAAAGAAAGGTCATCTTTGATTCCCTTGTTACACAATGATTATATATCATTGTGAGGTTTGCGGTTGTAGTATTTCTAAGGAAACTTGGAAGAAAATCAAGCAAATCCATAAGCAATATAATAAATAACCTTAAAATTTAGTGCAATAGACCTTATCTTATCCTCCTTTCAGAGGCTAGGCTTCCACCCTTTGAGATTAGGGTTATGATCAAGTTCTTTTTTGCGCAAGTGCAAGCTAATTAGTATGAAGAATGAGAGGCTTCCTATCACTGCTTCAAGCATTAATAAATGTCACTCAAGGCTTAAAAGAGGTTGGACTAGAGATGCAATTTTTTAATTAAACCATTGAAGGATAATGGAGGAGAATTCCCTCAAGGATATATATATATATACTATTAAAACCATTATTGTAAGTAAGTTTAAAAATAAAAAGTGGAGTGATCAGGATACTGAGAATAAGATAAAGTTGATTTATTACAAGGAAATTACTAAGCCCAAGTTAGAAGATCAAAAATATATTTACATTGTTGTTGGCTCGATAAAGAATTTTTTTTTGCAAAGATAAGAACAAATTCCCACATTTTTCGTAGTGAAACGGGGCATTGGACAAGACCTAAAACACATTGGCATTAAAGAATCTACAAAAATTGTGAGATTAATAGTGTAAAAGATGAAAAATATTTTATATTGAAATGTTTGGCCTGTAAAGACATTATATCCAGTCTTCAAAACACTCATAATAAAATGGAACTCTAGCTTGTTAACTCATAAAAATCAAATGGGAACTCATAAATTTCATCTCCAAGTTATTCAATCATAGAAACAACTTGATACGTCAAAGTAAGTAATTTATGTTAATGGGTCCAATAGACCAATGTTGGTCTAAGTGGATAATGATCATCATCGTCATCATTTACTTTTTATGAAGTCCTTTATCCCTTAAGTTTCAACTTAGGAAACATGTCTATTTCAACTTCTCGACTAGTCATATCCTTTTATGTCTTATTTAGCGCAATTTCAAGGTGAATTAATGCTCCATTATCTTCACATGATTATATCTCACCTATCAAAATTTAATATTAATACTCCAACAATATCATTAAAAGTGATATTGAGTATCTCCACCACTTCTCATCGACTTAACAATAAACCTCAACATATTAGAATGGTTGTTTTCATCCTTAGCTTGATATCGATTCAACACCAACACCCACACTCCCCATGCATGCAACAATTGTCGATGGGTGTCTTTAACTACACTATCAAGATTGTAAATAACATTGGTCAACCCTTAAGCATGATTTTAGAACAACAAACTAGGAAGCAAGATTTCCCTCACTAACTTAACAAATCAAGATGCAGCTTGAAAGAAACCTCAATGAACCTTTGGGAGGTATTGATTGATCTTGCTTGCAATTTTGTTCCCACAACAGGTTATACATGGAAGACTTTGTAGGTATTGCAAGTTATTATGTTCATATCAATCTTAAGAATAAGAGGGTTTGAAGTTTAGCATAAATATTAATGCTTGTAAATTTGTAATGACGAACTTGTTCTCATTGTAACAAGCATTGTATGTTTTCTCTTGCTTGAACAAGAACTTGGAAGTATAATCATTGTCCTAATAACATGTTCACATAGTTCATAACAAGAAATATCTAACAAGATTTTGAATGTGCATCATAGATTAGATCTATGTTGAAAACCACACGAGGGAGGCGAAATGGAGGAAGAGTTGGTGAATGATGAGGAGGGCTAGGAGGTTCTCTTGAAGTTCATTTTTAGTTCAAGGGGCGAGCTAATTAAGATTTGGAAAGGATGAGGGCCTACAATGAAAAACTTAATAAGGGGTGAGGGGATGATTCAATCCTAGACAAAATATTAGAAAATTCCACCCCCTTGCTAAGATTCCAAAAGCAGGTGCAATACTAATTCTTTAATGCAAAAGGAAAATATTTAAGTTTTCTACAAAACTTGGAAAGCGAGCCATCAAAAGGAACGTTAATGCTTGCTTTTTTTGTTTGTTGCTAATTGAAGGAGGGGGAGAAATTATCTTCATTTTTGAAGAGCCAAAGGTTTAGTCTTTTGGAAATGAGCTACATTGTGAACGAGGTTTCAAGCCTTATCTTAGGCTAAACTAGCAAGGGAAGGGAAGGGGAGGTAGATAATAGGAGAAAGGAGAAGGAAATAAAATTGGGTTTTTTGGGTAGTAAACATAAGAGAAAGTGCATAAGACCTCGAAAGGAGAGGGTAAAATTGGTCCTGGGAAAGGATGTGAGAATGGAAGAGGTTAAGACCTTGATGGAGAAGGCCCTTGTAAATTTTATGATATACCTGCACAAAATTTCTAGCTAACAATGAAAACATACACAACTTGTAAATGGTGTGAAGAGAAGACAAAAATTGGAGGAAAGAATGAAATAATTTCTATTATCTATATTCCACACTCAAATAGTGAATAATTTACAATAGATATAGGCTACATGAGTAACTAATGTGCCATAGTAGTCATCTAGAGAGATCTAGACACATACTGATAGAAACCAAAGTAATCTTCCACCTAGTCCTAGTTAATCGATCCATGCAATCATCAATTAACTAAGTCAAGTTAGAATAATGTTGATGTGCTAGTTTAACTATATTCAATGCTACCCCATTATCACCCACCATAGGCACAAAGCCACCCTCGAGCACCTTAAGCTTTGGCAGAAAGAATGATTCCAAGAAACCGCACCAAAACCAACAGATAACCAAGAGAGTGCACTTTCTCCAAGGGTAGCGCACAAGAGAAAGTACCAAAAAGACTGAACAAGATAAAAATGTACAACTGCAGTTGTTGTTGCTCCTCCTCCAAACTTGCACATTGTTTTTGGTTTCTTGAGTGAGAGTGAGTGAACAAATGAGCCAAGACGTCCTCTATTTATATTAATCTGTCCAATGACTTTTATGGCTGGGTCGACCTGACTTTCTGGTAATTACATTTTATGTTTATATTTTTCCTGTGAGGTCGGCTTGTCTTCCTGGAGGATAATACCTTAATGTTATATATTATGTTGAGTCGACATGTCTTTTAGGGTTTTCACACATCTGTTTAGGGTTTCTCTTACTTCCATGATATTCTATTCTAGTCAAAGGTTACATATGGAGGTTAATACCTCCTGTAGCTACCATAATATCAACACTCTCTCTTAGCTAGGGAGGTATCAATGGTCTCAAGCACATCCATCCATCTTCACATGGCATGGGCAAGACTCACATAGTCTTGTAGACCACTCTATAGGTAGCATCATCATAGATCAAGTCACAAGTATCATCATCACTATAAGCATCATCTGGTAGCAATCTGGCATCAAAACATATTGTCATACTTGTTCTTGTTATTCTTCTCTCATAAACAATATCACAATATCCATGAGCCTCATATAGCTATATTGATGATCCATCTCCACCACCATGTGTCTGGCACCTCGGGTCATTCTTGTCCCATGACATAATCATGACCTCATCGGAGTCACATTCACCTTATAGTTGATCCTCTCATAGGATCACTCTATGAATGCATTTAGCTCGATGCTATCAGACACGTGTGTCTAGCACCTCGGGACATTCTTGTCCCATGAAAAGAATTATGACCACATCAAAGCCACAAACACCTCATGGTGATCCTCTCATAGGATCCCTCCGTGAATGCATTCAACTCGATGTTATCGGACACATGGAATTGCACCTTAAGCACCTCGAGTCTTCAGTCCGTCGAAGACTACGTTGGGGCACATCTACCCTGGATGTAGATGTTCCCTATCTCCCTTGGTCTGCATCCCAGTTCCTGTGGAGATAGAGTTGGCCCGATGCTTATCGAGGCTACTCACCTACTAGTGAGAGTTTCAAGGCCCGATGCAATTCACACATAGGAGATCTAACAACAACTCAAATCTTCAGTCCGTTAGGGATTACATCTAGGCCTATTGCCACATGATATGTCTCATCAATCTTGGAATATCGACACGATGTTGCAATCATCAACACTCCCCCAAGGAAACATTTTCATTCCTACCAAGCTTGTCCCAAACAAAGGCTTAGTGCAAATGTCATCTATCTGCTCATTTATGGATATGTGATGGAGCTTCACTGCTCCTTCTTGCGCCATGTCTCTGATGAAGTCCTGCAAGATCCTTCGAATATCCACCTTGCTTCATATCTTGCGTCATTGGCTATGATATATGACTGGGTGCTATAGATATCTTCTTCCCTGCTTGTTTGGAAATCCTGCTCGATCCCAAGTTGAAGTAGCACCCTAGGTGCTAGATTTGTCTTCTGCACTTCCAATCCAAAAAAATGTATATCCCAGTAGCCATAATTCATCATTAGAGATCAATCATATATATATGTACAACATAGGTACCTACATGTTGTGTTGTAACCCAATAATACTATCATGGATCAACCATATATTGGCACAATGTGCTCTCTGCAAAGAAAATGTCTATCCCGTCACACAACTTCCTCAGATGTGTCGTCATAGGTGTGGCCATGGAATTCCTATCCATCATGCTAAACCTCTTCGATCTCCTCACTGAAGATCTAATCTAGTGCCAACTGCGCTTCCAATTCGGTCAAGATCCTTCATCTCAAACTCTGAAATCAACTCCCTCTATCTGAGAGAATCCTTGGACCACACTTTTGTCTGCTACATGCCCCTTTGCATTTTGAAAAGTGTCACAAAACTATGTTGGATTCTTCTTGATCACTGACTCACTCTGAGTTTGACTCCCTCTCAAATTTATCTCTTATGATCTGCCCGGAACAAGAAACAAGAACAACAAAATCTCCATGATATCCTCCATGGAAGATATCTTGCCTAGATTCTAGGACAGTAACTAAGAACATCTCCTAAAAGAGATCAACTTCATTTCGTAAATAATAAGAATTTACATAAGAACAAGAATATCTCCTAGAGAGGTGATCAGTAAGTGTATCTCTAGTATCAAGGGGTTAGTATAATCATCATAACTTCAATAGATCAAGATGCAACATAAGATCATAATAATGCCATAACAACTAGAGATATATCATTTTTTTAAAATAATCAAACCTAGAGTTTTCACTGCTACGGAGGGTGCACTTGTTCCTCTGAATGTACTCAATTCACTGCTTGGACAAGGTCTCTTGTACATCCCCTGCAAACACACTCATGCTTTGCTGGATGATATAACTTGAAAAGAATATACAAGTGCATACCTTTGAAATTTGTAGTATCGTTGAGCTTGTCTTCTAATTTGAAACTTGACACCATCTTGAAAAGAAGAGGTTAGAAACTGAATAAAAAAGGTTCAATGATAAGAACAAGCTAGAAACCCTAAAATTTCAACTTTGACCACAAAAATCAATTTTGACCAAAAGGTAACCTTTGACTTTGACTTTGACTTTCACCCAAAAAATCAAACTCGACGTTTTTACTAGTTGAGGGCACCATAGGGTGTGCTAGGCTAGGGAGCACTAGAATACCCAAAAATGAGGTCCAATGCTTCACTTAAAGTGCCCAATAATTTAGGTTTAGGGTTTGTTGCAGCTGCAAAATCATAAACCCTCGTTGCAGTTGCAACTGGTGCTACAACGAGCTTGACAAGGAACTTTTGATCTACCTTCCAGTAATTAGACTGTTCTAAAGGTAGTGTGGGTCCATAACTTGTTATAATAATGTTGATGTGCTCGTTTAACCATATACAATGTTGTTGGCACAGGGGTAGAGCCAGGGTTCAACACTCAAGAGAACACCAACAAAATCCTAACTACTTGCCCTTTCGACAACACTTGTGAAGCAGATGAAGTCTCACCTGAGGTAGAGGCAGGGGTGGTTGCATGACTCCAATGTATGCAACCTTAGCTGGGACATAGATATGTGATTCTAACACTTGACAGAACACTCAACAGTTAACATTAATCAATATCCAGTTCTTAGTTACAACGAAGTTAAACCCTAATTACATAGCATCACAGTATTCAACCAGATCTAGCATCTAACAACACTTAGCATGACGACCAGATTAGATCCTAATAGATTCCAGCACTAAGCACATGTATGTAAGTTAGATCTCACATCCATCCATATACATCATTAAGCACAAAGCATCAACGTATCTATCTATCTATATTAAAGCACTAAGCATATTAACATATAAGCACATCAACACATTGCACAAAGCAGAGCAACACAACATGTACGTGGTTCACCCCCCACCCTGGGGCTACGTCCACCAACTCTTTGTCTTCTTTATTAGCTTCTTCAATAGGTTACATGCATAGAGCCTCAAAACCCTACTCCGCAGAGGACATGAGATCTGCACAACTCGCTAGACCCTCCTTCCCTGAGTAGGTCTAAGCATGCAACCTTCTACAATATCTTACAATGACTTGCACTTAGCTCTGCAAGTCTCACATAGTATGCACAAAGCATCGACAACTCTAGATCACACAGATCCAACCCTAGCACTTAGTCATTCCTTTGACTTCTCCTCATTACATCGCCTAGTCTTCTATACATATTACAAAATAGGCCTAAGCATGGGTAAACCCATGGACCGACATTCCCATACCCATTACATGATCCCAAAACCCAAAAATCCCTAAAAATGGGCCGAGATCCCGCGATCTCCTATTCGTCTTGCGCTCCGTCTTCGATAGGCTGTCGAAGTCCCAAAATAGCTCAAACTTGACCAAGTATCTCCCAAAACTTGGTCAAGTGCCAACAAATGTTACTCCATTGTCACCCAACCATAGCCAAAAATCCACCCCCAAGCACCTTAACCTTTGACAGAAAGAATGATTCCAAGAAGCCACACCATAACCAACAGAACCAAGAGAGCACACTTTCTCCAAGGGTAGTGCAAAAGAGAAAGAACCAGGAACACTGAACAAGATAAAACTGTACAACTGCAACTGTTGATGCTCCTCCTCCAAACTTGCACATTATTTCTAGTTTTCTGAGTTAGATTGAGTGAACAAATGAGCCAATATGTCCTCTATTTATATTAATCTATCCAGTGACTTTTTTGGCTGGGTCGACCTGACTTTCTGGTAATTATATTTTATGTTTATATTTTTTCTGTGAGGCCAACTTATCTTCTTGGAGTATAATACCTTAATGTTATATATTATGTTGAGCCAACATGTCTTCTAGGGTTTTCACACATCTGTTTAGGGTTTCTCTTTCTTTCAAAATATTCTATTCTAGTCAAAGGTTACATATGGAGGTTAATACCTCTCGCAGCTACCATAATATCAACAAGTCAAACGTGTGGAAGTGAGAGAAATACATGTAATTGTTGGTGATAAAATTGAGGTTGCCATGCATGAGTGACTTCCAGTAGTCTAACTGAGTGTAACTGACTCTGAATTGAAGAGGAACGTCCTATTTTGTAGGGGAGTATTCTCTAAAGAGAATATTCTCATCCAAGGAAGTGTTCCCAACATTGGACTATCAAAATCAAGAAAATAATTCTACGTGAGTGTGTAATATCTCCAACACCCCCCCTCCCCTTCAAAGTACAATGTATCAATAGATAAAAAAAAAGGGCAGTTGCTAAGCAACTTTTTCCTTCACTCCAAGGAGACCTTGCAAATGTGCAAGCTTATGCTTGGTGAAGATTTTGTTGAAGAGGTAGATGTATGTATGGATCTGATGAAATAGATGCATCAGTGAGATTTCCACATATATCCACTTTCTCTTTTTGTAAAGAATAAGATCCAAATCTTATACTATGTGAAGTTTGGATGAAACTTTGAAAATTATGCGGTTGCTTCCAGAAAAATACTGAAAATTTGTTGGTTTTAAAAAACTCATAACTTCACTTTCCAGACTCTGTTTTGGACGATTTTGTTTTTTTGAAATTGGGTATTTTTCCAAGAGGATTTCAAATATCCATGTTATTTCTAAAAATTCTACTCAGAAAATTTCAAAATTGAATCTGATGTGCACGACCCCCTTTTTGGCTCCTCAGATGCATGCATGAGAGTCTCTACATGTGGCTCCTGGGATGCATGAATGGTGCATGAAGAAGTGTTTGCATGTGATGCCTGAGATGCATGCATGATATCTTACGTATGTGATTTAGAAAACATATATGAAATGGGGTAGACATCATCTCCAATGAATGGAACAAAAATTTGTGCATATACATGTGTAGAAGGCTCTTCAAACTAAGAGGATTGATCTTCCAATGGATTTTCTATTGGCTCTATCGTGTCAACCTTTTGTATTCAATCTTCCTTATTCCCAAATAGAACCTCCAATCTGGTCCATAATTTGTCTGGAGTTGACTTTTGTTTATTCATCATCTACTTGTGACAATTTTTAGGAGAAATAGACAAGCAGATACATCCTATGGCCATATCTTGTCTATTGAGAAAGTCATTTTTCTCATCAGCGGAATCAGACTCTACTTTTGTTGCCATGGTTATTTGGTATAAGCCTATACTTCTAAGAAGAAGTAGAATCTTTGGATTCCACTCTAAATAGTTATGAGACGTGAGAACTATTGGTGAGTAAAACATAGATTCCATCTTTCATGTTGTTTTGTTCCATCTTTTGTACCTGCAAAAGAGTGTTGGTGACAATCCTTGCTAGCGAATTGTGGGCTCTGATACCATGTAGAGTTTCTGGGATACCTGCACATAAGATCTAGCTAACAATGAAAACGTACACAACTTTCAAATGGTGTGAAGAGAAGACAAAAATTGGAGGAAAGAATGACATAATTTCTATTATTCATATTCCACACTCAAAGAGTGAATACTTTACAATAGATATAGGCTACGTGAGTAACTAATGCGCCATAGTAGTGATCTAGAGAGATCTAGACACTCACCGACAGAAACCGAAGTAATATTCCACCTAGTCCTAGTTAACTGATCCATGCAATCATCAGTTAACTAAGTCACACGCGTGGAAGTGAGAGAAACACATGCAATTGTTGGTGATAAAATTGAGGTTGCCATGCATGAGTGAATTCCACTACTCTAATTGAGTGTAATTGATTCTGAATTGAAGTGGAATGCCCTATTTTGTAGGGGAATATTCTTTAGAGAGAATATTCTCATTTAAGGAAGCGTTCTCAACATTGGACTACCAAACTTAGGAAAATGATTCTAGGTGAGTGTGTAATATCTCCAACAACCCTAACAGGGCGATTCATGGGGAAACAAGTTAAAGAAGAGTGTATGCAATGGTAGCTAGAGAGGAATTGGTATGAATTTTTAGGGTACATTCTAGAGTTCTATGCTCTACTTCATGGATGATTTACATTCAAATTCAAGTTTGAAGGTGATCTAGAGAAAATATTATAAAATAAATGGTATTAGGGTTCATCTCTGCTACACCTTAAGTGATGGAGGTCATGATTTGATCCAAGGAAGGAAACAAATTTCAAGTAGCCAGTTTAGGTAATGATGTTAGGGTTAACCATGGAGCTATGGAAACAAAAACATCTTGAAAATTTTTGGGGATGGTCTGGGAAATTTTATTGTTTTTGACACAAATTTCCACTCCAAAGTGGACGAGAAGATAGTAAAACATTTAGTGGAATTGGATCTATGGGAGGGTTTATCAGAGGAAATGGAAATAGTATGGTGGTCATGAAAATTTATTCAACTTTTTAGTTATTGGCAATTATCGTTTATGCGCTTGAAGTGTTATGGTATGGGACATGTATTGAAAGACTATACCAAAAAGGATAGAAGGTGGGTTTAGAAGAAGAAAGAGAAATTTCCTCATGGAGCTATAAAATATCCAAAAAAGAGGCTAATAGTGAAGTTGAAGAGGGAGGCGTGGCAAGTGCGGGGAGGATAATATGTAATCTCAGAGGAAATATAATTGTTTGTTATGCATGGGGTCTAGGGACAATTTCTAACAATGAGGCAAAGGCTAATGGCCTATTTGAAGGCATTAGATTGGCCAAATCACTGGAAATATCCAAGTTGACAATCTTCGGTGATTCCATGTTGATAATAACGAATATTATAAAAAATTATTGCATTGAGGGAAATGTTATCACTGGAATTCTATATCGCTCTCTCACTCTTCTTAAAGGCTTCTAAAATCACTCTTTATACCACATCAAACGAGAATTAAACAGTGAAGTAGATAAATGGATCAAGGTGGGTTCACGACTCAACAAAGGTTTATTCATTTTGAATGGGAGGCATCGATGGCTCCATATCCCATAATGACTATGGAAGGTGCAATAAATTTTCGGGACATTTAGCCGAGTGCAACCTTGAATTGGCTACAAATCACATGTATCCCTGGCTTTGATTTTGAGGGTTGCATTCATTTCAGTGTATGTCAAGGTTTTAACAATGGCAACATAGACATGGTTGTCTTATTCTTCTCCGATGGAGTCTCTGGGAGGTGCAGTGTGGAGGGATTCATAATCAAGTTTGTGAAGGACCTTTACGGTGGGAAAGCGACAATCTTGGGCGTCGGTCTTTCTATGCTAAGATTTTTTGCTTATCTATCGAGGTTCAACGTGGCTTCCAGGTTCTCTCACCCTTCTTTGGTGCATTTTAACTCACAACTTCTTGTTAATATGATATTTAATGATGAAATTCTAAGTTTGTATGTGAACTCCTTTGCCTCTAGAGGAGGTATTGAAGATAGTTTGTGGTCAGGAGAATTAGAAATATTCACAGGGCACTTAAATGGGTCTTTTGATAATGGATTTTTTTATTATGGGTTGAAGACCATTGCGAATTCTCTTGTCTCTAGAGGAGGTATCAAAGATGGGTTGCGGTCCAATGTTTTAGAGTCAGTCTCTGGGTATTATGTTTCTAGGTCAAGGTCCCCTGATAGTCTCTCTTCATTTCCTATTGTAATTCTGGTTCGTATCGCCAATTGTAGATTATGGAATAACGTTGAGTTTTTCTGAATTGTTGTAGTAGTTATTTATGGGAACTGGGTGTATTCTGGAAGAAGTTTCACAAGTATTGGGCCCATTCTTGAATATCCTAATTCCATCATAATCCTAGTCATTTTCTCTGGGGATGTAGGTGGGTTTTCTGTCTATAAGATGTGGTTACATGTTTTCTCTCCTCATGTTCACAATTGCAATCTAGAATAGTGGACAATTGGTAGGCTGCTTGCAAATAACAAGCACTATGGTACTATTGGTTCTGCTACTATTGAAAGTTGGGTATTTTCTAAACAGTGGACTAAAAGTATTGGGAACCAAATTTGTCACAATATAGATCTGTATTGGAGTGACACTGGGCACATATTGCGTAGACATGAAGAAACAATTGAAGGTAATAGTGTGGACCTCAGGCAAGTCATGAGAAGGGTAGGGACTTTGGACCAGATTGTTGCTTCTCTCCTTTAGCGAATTGAACTTCTAGAATATGAATGTCAACAATTAAGATCATTGGTTTTGCCTCGACAATCACAATCTGCATTTATAAATTAGGCTTTGGGGGTTGAATACCAAGGAGACCGAGAAGAAAAGCCTATGGAAGTCAAAGGAACTGAACTAGATGAAGAAGGAGCACAAGAAGCACCAGATCAAGAATCTCCCCATCACTAGATGTACTACAAATGTATTTTTTTGCTACGATAATTTGTTAAACTAATTAGTAGTCAAACTACTTGGATGTATACCTTGGTTTTTTCTGTGTACTTAAGCATGATAGTAGTAGCATACTTATTAGGCCTTGAGCCAATTTTTGTAGAAATGTTTACTACCAATTCACTTCGCACAACTCAAATATATATAAAGTTCAGTTTCAGTTTTAAAAAAAAAGTTGAAGAGGGCGATTTGGAACCCTTAGCAGA
>JZKD02S1614473.1:78978-113771 GCA_000966675.3 Picea glauca | reverse complement strand
AAGAAGGAATCCTTTGAGAGAAACATCAAATGGAAGGCATGCCCAAACCCTAAACAAAATGCAATACAAACTGCATCAGCCCTAAATGCATTTGCAGGTGCAAATGAAATGTCAGTATATGATTTGGGTGAAGCATTGGATATATCCAGGTCCAGGGTAAATAAGCTTGAAGCAACTCTAAACACAATAAAAGAAAGTCTATATGATGAATTCAAAAAAGAAGCTAACAAAATAGAGCAACTACATAAGGAAGAAATACAAAAGGAATTACAACTTCAAAAGGGAAAGTTGAATGCTAAGTTTGAGAAAAGGGATAGTATAAATTAGAGATTACACTAGGAAGAATTGGAAGCTCTCAAGCTCACCCACTTAGATGAAATGGAACTGCTCAAGATGAAACAGGCACAAGAAATGGAAAACTTTCAAGCAAAATGCTTGGAAGTAAGCATCTACAATCAAAAGCTAGAAGACAGAGTCTGAAAATTGGAGCAAGATAATCAAATCCTTGAGAACGCCTTAAAATATAACCAACAAGGAGCCCTCATCCTGAGAACTATTAAAGAAGAATCCATGGCTGCTAATGAATAACTCAGGAGTGTATAAAAGGAATGATTTTGTACATTGAATGAAATTCAAAGGAACATGGAAGACCAAATAAATATGAATGGTAAATTGAAGGATACAAAGAACAAATACGAAAAAGGCTCAAAATGCCTTTCACAAAATTACAGATTGAGAAGATGTGTATGATAATCCACCTAGTACTCTGCCAGTCTACACAGCTAGACAAAAGATGAGAGACTAGGTCCTCTTTTATACCTGGAGACCCATCATGAATGATATAAAAAACACTCAAGAAGAAGTTAGTAAGGCATACAAAATACTATGGAAAGCCTTTGATAGCACACTTGAAGAATTGAGAATGGATGTCATGGAAAACTTATAAGAAGGAACTCCAACTGAGTTGAGAATATAAAATGTAGTGGCCAAAAGAAATAACAACCAACAAACTATTGAAGAAATCACTAAAGAAGATAAGGAGGTCTCGAAATATGAACTCATAAAGCCAACCAAGATGACCATACTGACCAAAGACTTCATATAGAAAATGAAGCAGAGTCTGAAGATGGAAGCAACAACCCATATTTGTGACAGTGAGATAGATCTAGAAAATATGCAGTTAAGTAGAATAGATGAGATCCCGAGGGACTACGAGCTATGGAAGACATACATGGACAACATGCAACTAACAAAGACTTCTTAATCATTGTATTTTGCAATAGACTCTCTCTGTTTTGATCATATACAATTTGTAAAGTTCCAATCTAGAATATGAAACAAAATGCTGTAATTTTCATATGACATGATGATAGTTACATAATGCGAACAACCTCTTTCATTTTATAAAAGAGAGTGTTGCGTTGAGAGGAATTTTTCCTTTTGTAAATGAGAGATGGTACTATTAATTTTGAAGGAATAAATAACAAGAGGCGTTTTGGGAATTTGTGACTTTGGTGGATGTACATGAGATTTTTCTTTGTGCATTTGTCTTCTACTTTAGTAATATATAATTTTGTTGTATGAACTATTTCTTCACCTTGTTCTAAATACTCATGTTGTCACATGTTTCCTTATGAGTATTGAGATCATGTTACGAATGCATTTTTTACAACTAATTGTTAATGTATCTGTAGCATTGTTGTTATCACCTACCATTAGCATGCATGACTTATTTATGATCTTAATGGTATTATCTTTCAATGAACTCATTTTTTATTAGTATGCTCCTAATCAGGATAGGTTAGAATAACTTAGAATTGCATTTAGACCAACTATAGACAACAATTAGTTAGTTTAGTTTCAAATTTTTAATTCATCTAAGAACATTTCGTTCTCAAATTCATATTTAGAAAATAGTTTAGAGTGGCAACCAGGCCCACATACTGGTCGAAAATGCCATCCCAAACAAGAGTGGGTCTAATTGAGACCCGCCAATGGGTGTTCTCCCTTACCTGCTTGACAAGCTAAACAAGATCCGCCAACATGTTGGTTTTGGAATTCCTTTGGATATTTTAATCCTTTTCTAAGACAATGTCCCTGTATTTGACCCATTTGCAATAGAATCTAGCTTTGACTTGCCTTCTAAGTCCAATCCCTTTGATAACAGATCATTGGACGTTAGAATTTTTGTGTCTTTGGACTTTGTCATTGAGAAGCAAGCCAATCTTTATTCTGAGTTTGATTTCTTTGGTTATATATTCTCAAGTCTAACTTTTGAGGTTGATCTCTTTTCTTGTAGTTCCTCAGATTGTGGTAGTGTTGAGTCTTTGTTAATGGACTATGCCATCAAGACATATGTTGTTGAAGATATCAAGGTTGAAGATGTTAATGTCCTTGTAACTCTCAATAGATCTCTTGTTTTGGACTTTTGAGATATGATATTTGTATCATTGCTTTTTGGGTGTGGGATTTTGAGTTGGATTCCTAGTTGCTTTGGGATCATTCTTTGTGCATTGTTTGATCCAACCATGTATATTTTGAAGCTTGCATTGATCTAGGTGGATATTGGTGGCCACCCACCTGTTCCAAATTCCAACTGGCTCATCTTGATAGTTTTCGGTTCAACATGTTTCTCTGTAATGAGGACATTTCTTTGTAATTATGGTTTTTTTACTTTTGAGGCTGTCTTGAAGCCCTACACAACATCCAGGTGGATATTGGTGGCCACCCATCTAGTCCAACCGACCTATTTTGGTAGTTTTCATCTCAGTACATCTTTTTGTACTTTTGGGTCCGTTTTGAGGCCCTAAACGATGAATTTTGGGCTTGCCATAGTCAAACTATAGTTTGAGTTAGAGTTTGTTGGCATAATGCATAGTTCTCGAAAAAACCTTTCCAATGAGCTATCACATGCCTAAAACAGAGATCGTATGCAAAAGTTACGACCACGGGAAGTTGATGTACTAACTTACCCCAACTGGGCCCACATGACTTTTGGCGCTTCATCTCCTAGCGTTAGATTTTTGGATGTTTAGGGTTTTTGCATTCAAATTTATTATAAAAAGGCCATCAGAGCCTCATTGTAATGATCTTCTTGTGAATGAGAGTAGCCATCACATCTCTTCTCAGAGATAAAGCTGTCACCATTCTAGCGAGTCTTGAAATTTTTATTTTGACAGTCTTTGTACATTTATTTCATTAATATAAATAATGTATTGTTGTATTTCTCTCTTTCTGGCAATATTTATGTGTATTTAATTGTAATATCTCTTCTTTCATTTTGTTCCGAAAATAATCCGGATCAGTGGTATTAGAGCAGGCAGATCTTGATCGTTTTTCAGTGCATGTCCCCGACGAGGTCTAAGTATAGCAAGTTGGGTCTTGAGCTTGTCTCTCTTGAGGAAAATCGCTCTCGCACACCCAAGAAACTGTCCATGGTGGAAGAAAAAAAAAATAGTGGAGCAGAAGATTCTATTAACCTGTTGCTTGAGCAAGCTATCACGTGACAAAGGGATGAAATGATGGAGAATTTTTCCCACATCCTTCAACACCTTCTGATAGCAACATGAGCATCTTCATCAAGCAACCACTTTGGAGGAAGTTATCCTTTCAAGTTACAAGTTAACTTTGATATTCCTGTATTTGAAGGTTAGATAGATGTGGATGCCCTAGAAAAATGGTTAAATCTGCTAGAAGGTTAATTATCTGTTCACAATTTTTTCGACAGGAAAAATATCACCTTCACACTCCTCAAGGGTCTCCCCTATGTCAAACATTGGTGGGAAAATTATTGGGAGAAAAGTTCCACAGAGGAATCTGGAATATATGGGGCCGAGCCCACTTGGGATTTTTTTGTGGATGCGGTCAAGGAACAATATTACCTTGTTGATAACTATGAAGACTAATACTGAGATGGACCACACTACGGCAAGAGAAGGGCCAAATAGTGCCAAAGTTCACAAATACTTTCCATACCTTGTGTACAAAGATGGGTATCAAAGACTCCGAGCGGAATATGATTCTGAAATACCATGGGGATCTGCATATGTACATCCAGACCAAAATGGATTTCCTAAACATCTCATCACTGGGAGCTGTCGATCGATACGCTGTCAAAATCGAGCATAAATTTGGGCACCAGAACAAATGAGAGTTTGGGTCTGCAAATCCGCAAGAACTAAAACACGATAAAGACATCCCTAACCAACAACCTCCCGATAACCAGTCCAAGACACAGGAAAAGAAGGGTAAGGGAAAGACGAAGAACGACACTGGGAAGTGGTGTGACTTCCAAAAAATCCCCTGGCACAACACTAATGAATGTCGCTCAAAACAATCATTGGTCGTCGAGATCAAAGATAAGGAGATGAACCCTGATTCATAATATGATCCATAAAATAATGAAAAAAATAGATCATTGACGCAGACCCCACTGCTACTGTCATGAACGCAAAAATTCAACCAACATATCATGAAGAGGGGGAGCGCCTCTTCCATTCACATATGTGGGTGAAGGGGACCCCATTGTATTTCATTGTTGATAGCAAATTCTAGAAGAGCCTCATCTCAGCTTCGGTTGTCAAACAGTTGGGGTTGTCGACAACACTACACCCGCAACCATACAACATCGAGTGGCTTCGCTAGGGATGATATATCCATGTCAACCAACAATGCCTCTTGTCCTATGGAATCCAACCCTTCAAGGATGAGGTAACATGTGATGTTTCCCCTATTGATGTCTGTGATGTTATTTTGGGTGAACTATATATGTGGAAACGTCACGCTGTATATGAGTCTCGACCTTGTAGTATCATTATCACTTTGGGGGGTCAAATCTACAGGATACTAGAGGTAGTTCTGACTACTATTCCACCTAAACAATGCCATAAGGTAATCTCTCATACTAAAAAATTTAGCCTCTTCACAGTCTATTCAAAGGATGCATAGAAGGCCACCGCAACCACTGCAGCCTCAACACCTTCTATCCAGCAGAAGCAGATTGCAGAAGAGAAAGAATATATTGTTTCTTCACCTACGATGGTGCCTACACAATGCCCCATCAAGCCCAGAGACAACAGGTTGGTGGAACAGATTCAACCCCGCCAACAACAGGTTCGTGATAGCCTTCCACAAACCAAGCAACACAACTTCTGCAGTAAGGCTTGCAACTCACCAAGATTCAAATTCAACAAGCGATTTTTCCTCTTCCTTGGCAGTCAACGCAATGGAGACCATTGCTTCCTAAGTGGGGAGGACTGATCCAGGTAGATATTGGTGGGCACCCACCTATTCCAAATTCCAACTGGCTCATCTTGACAGTTTTCAGTTCATCATGTTTCTCTATAATGGGGACATTTATTTGTAATTATGGGTTCTGCAATTCTGAGGCTGTCTTGAAGCCCTACACAACATCCAAGTGGATATTTGTGGCCACCTATCTAGTCCAACCGACCTATTTTTGTAGTTTTCATCTCAGTACATCTTTCTGTACTTTTAGGGTCGTTTTGAGGCCCTAAACGACGATTTTTGGGATTTACATAGTTAAATTGTAGACATAGTCAAAGTTTGATGACATAATGCATATTTCTCGAAAATACCTTTCCAACGGGCTATCACATGCCTAAAATGGAGATCATATGCAAAAGTTACAACCCTAGAAAGTTGATGTACTAACTTACCCCAACGGGGCCCACATGACTTTTGGCGCTTCATATCCTAGGGTTAGGTTTTTTTATTTATAGGGTTTTGACATTCATGTTTATTATAAAAAGGCATTCAAAGCCTCATTGTAATCATCTTCTTATGAATGAGCGTAGCCGTCACATCTCTTCTCAGAGATAAAGCTGCCACCATTCTAACGAGTCTTGCACTATGTATTTTTACAGTCTCTGTACATTTCTTTCATTGATAGAAATCATGTATTGCTGTATTTATCTGTTTCTGGAAATATTTATGTGTATTTCATTGTAATATCTCTGCTCTCATTTCATTCCGAAACTAATCTGGATCATGCATATAGGTGTAGGCTTTCCCTATATTATGAAACATTTAAACCTTTTACCACCTGAATGTTTTGTAGGGTTGACCCTATTGGATGTTAGTGCATAATCCTTCTCTATATATAGTTTGCAGTACTCCAATTGAAGATCTTTCCTGTGATGGACTACCTTCGTGTAACACCTTTTTTTTGTTTGGCGACCATCCCATTATTTTATGGTAGGACAAAGAGCTCTTGTAGTTTGAGATTGCAATATGAACCTCATTCATCTTTCTCATCTACTTCTGACCATTCCCATGGGAGCTCCTACCCTTATATTTGGTTTTCTTTGCATATATTGCGCTTAGTGTTGCATGCATTGTTTTTCCTAATGCCTTGTTGTAGTTTGTTGCACTATGCTAATGGCCTTTGCATTCTTAAATTTTGCTTACCTTTGCATTACTTGCTCATGCATTTTAGACCTACCCTACCATGGAGGAGACCCGTTTATGAGAGTTTAGATATTGCACAATGCCTTTTGCTTTATTTTTTCTTAGGTACGTTCTATGTGCTTGGAACATAGTCCCACACCTTGCAACACTTATATCCTCCACTATATTTTTAGCATTCCTTTATTCCTTTTTAGGCTTTATAATATGAAAATACACAAAAAATCAAATATTAATAAAAAGGAGAACGAGGAAAGAATCAAGGTCTATTCAAATTCATTTTTATATGGCATTAAGTCCATGTTTCCCTTGAACAAAGCACCTATTTTTGAGTGAATTCCTTAATAGTTGGGTTTTAGTATTGCCTTAGAAGTCATCTATGATTCATAGTTTGTACTCTTTTGATTGGTTACTATTCCAATCACTACATAGAATCCCTCAATGCCTCATGCATTGATGATTCATATCTTGGTTTCTTTTGGCATTAGTTTCTAACCGAGTCACCATTGTATCATTCTTATGTTCAAGGGATGTCGATCAACCTGAGTTGATTATTTCTCAGGTACTTTTGTCCATCTAGTGTCAACTTTCCTCGTGTTAACTTGCTTTATTTTACTATCGTATCTAATGTTTATCTCGTGCCAATGTGGAGGATTCATGATGCCTTCTCATTGGCAGGTCTTCTTCTATTGACTATGACACATTACTTTAGGAGGTAGACTTAGAGTTGGTATCACCCTAGGACTTAATTTCATTATTGGTGGGTTTCCTTGCACTTAACATATGACATTACTTCATTGGTCATTGACTGAGTGATTTCCCTTGTGTTCGACGATAAAAAAATTATTAACTTGGCGGGATTTGTGATGTGCCTTGGATTCCATTTTCATCATTAGTGGATTTCCTCGCCTTTGTCAGTGACTTGCATTATTGGTCATTTATTAGAGGGGCTTATTTGTGCATACTCGGTGATCTGTGCTCTCAAGCTATTGTCCAAGACCTTTTTCAACATAAATCATGTTCCAATTTTACCTTGTCACTACAAGGAGAACACCTTGTAGCAGAGGTTTTTAGTGTTACAATATTTAGCAAATTTTTCAAAAAAACTTCCGCTATTTGAAGCGGAGGATTTAACAGATGTTCTATATAACTAATTTTTTTTGGGTAGGCAGAGGTTTTTTTTTCCATTGCTTGTATTGTTAAAGTGCACTGGTGCGCCCTTAATACCAAAGCACCGATGCATACAAATAAATTAAAAGTCACTAGTGCATTTATAGATTTGCGCACCAAATTCTCCTTTTTGTTGTATGCAACACCGATGCTCTTAGAATTTTTATGAACTTGCTCCACATTGTTTGTGTATGCAACACCAGTGCTTTCAAAGTTAGTGAAAACACCCATGCGTTTGTTTTTTATGTGCACTCAATGCTTGTATAATTCCTGCATACCAGTGCTTGTATTACCTTGTGCATCGAAGGGTAGTGAAATTTTGAATATTCGAGATGAGATGTCGACGTTATTCTTTGTTACTATGCACTGATGCTTATATTATATTCAAAGCATTGGTGCATATATTTTATTTAGAGCATTGGTGCTTATATTTGATTAAAATCACCAATATGTATATTATATTAAAAGCACTGAAGCGTATTATAAATATACGTACCATAACATTTTGAAATGATAAATAAAATCCCACGTTACACTATTTAAGGAACGCTGTTTTTTCTCAATATTAGGCACCGATGCTTCAATATAATTAATAGGCACCAATACATATATACCCTTAAAATGCACCACTTTATATATTACGCGGCACACCATTTATTAAGTTTATAAGAATACAATGCATCGATATGTACATATTTTTTACAAATTTTCAATTAATCATCTCAAAATCAAATAATTTTTTTTATCATAATATTGAATCAAATAATTTTTTTATCATAATATTGTTTTTTATAGTTTTGTTATTACATTTTGATATAATGATTGCATTAATGCATTATCCAACGGATTACACCTTGTTATTTGTAACAATGTAAACCATTCACATATTAATTAATCAACAACATAACATTTTACAACATTTGACAATGCAATAAAATAAGAAACCCATTTTATTATACATGAATAAGAGACCCATGGTCATACAAAATAGGACAACGTAAAGGTCTAGAATAATCAAAATGCAACCAATATGTAATTGTTACACTTATTGGTAACATGTTCTCGTGCAATTGGGACAATATGTCCAGTATGTTAAACAAAATTCTTGATTTTCATAGACAAATATTCCAAAACATACAACTTGCAATAACATTCAATTATATTGATTGTCATTCATCACTTGAACTACTGTCATCGCTCGAGTTGTGTGCATGTCTCATTTATTCATCACTTGTAGGTGATATTGTACTTTGGTTATTTAACCTAATGTTTTATTGATCAACTTGTTTTTTATGTTCATCCTCTTCACGTTCTATCTACAAACATAGAAATAAAGTGTAATAAGTAAATCTGCATTTATATAGTAGAATATACATGATTGTGTGAATAAAAAAATGTACCATAGCAACGATTGTTTCATAATAATACACATTATTTCAAAGCCATGCTGCATGTTATCTCTCAAAATCTCTTATGTTGGTTGCACTACATACTTTGTTTCCTACATGTTTAATATGCCACGACAAAACATAGTCGATATAACTAATATAGAGGTTTCTTATTGTTCCATTAATTTTAAAATGAGGGAATTTAAATAACATAACTACTTACAAATTGTTCAATTAAACCTTGATACTTGAACATATACTCACAACCCGTACTTAACCCAACGTCGATCAATTCTTCAATTAGCTCTTCTTTGTATGTTAGCACCTGTTAGAGGATATCCATGGATGAGTGTAAATTAATTATCTAAATATGAAAATCACAACAAATATGAAATCTTAAGTAAGTTCGAAAACATAAGTACTCACAAACTTTGTGATCAACCCTTTTCTTCCTCATTGACCCATCTTATGTGCTAAATGGGTTCCATTTTTCTTTTCTTATTTGCAACCAAATAAATGAAAATTAGTGTTTCATGCGATAATTAAATTCAATGTATATAAAAAAATAAATCAATGATGACATAACTCTAATGTATGTTGTTGTTGGGATGGCTCCTCTTGCCATGCAATTATGTTAATTTATTTTACCATCTCCTTGTACACTTTTTTGGACATCCCTACTAGCATTTATTGGTTTTCCCCTCATTTGACCCTTAGAATTTTTATAATCTTTTTGAAAAAAAAAAATCTAGGAATCATCCAATATACAAATTACGTTTTTTTTTACAACATAAGATATTGGTGCATATAGTTAATACGTATGCACCGGTGTGTTAACCATATGTATACGCACCGATGCGTTAACCATATGTATACACACCAGTATATAATATCAATGCTTTTGTGAAAACGAAACCGTCTTACAAACTATTGTGTTCATGAGGTGCTTTATAAATTAATAAAAATACTGATGGATAAGTAATGTTAATTACGCACCGTTAAGCTGCGAACAAATTTAAAACATGAAGGTTTCCATATAAAAAACAATATTACTCCCATTTAAAATTTAACAATGTTTTTTATTTGATAATACACACTAGTGCTCTGTCTTTGTAAAATGAGCAATGCTAACCACAAAGGCATTTTTAAAAATATAATTTTTATTTTAAAGTCAACGATGTTTTTTACATGAATATGGGTATTGATGCTCTATATTGGTATAGTGTGCACCGCAAACCACAAAATGTTTTTGAAAAAAAAACCCTACAATGACAGGTTGATTTGGGATCCAATGCAATCAATGGTCCCATTGCAATGGATACCAAACGCCCCATATATAAGTAAAAAAATTCTATACAAATCTATTGCTTAAAAAAAATTTCACGTTGTGAAATATAGAGAGGGAAAGCAAGAGAAACAACATGGAAATTAGGGATTCCAATACTGAAGGTAATTACACAACTTTTTTAATTTTTTTGGAATGCATTGAAAATTGTTTAAATCAAATAGGAGAAAGATTAATATGATAAATATAATGAAATAATGTACCTAAAATTTCTCCTATGCAGAATCGTATGTGACATACGGTGATCCATTTAAAATTTGGCTCCTCAATACATCCACCCACTTCGAAGTCTTTGCTGGTAAATCTCTCTTGCACAAATCTCCCCTCTAAATTTTGGCAAAAGAATGAGAGAGTGAATAGGGTTTTCATTTATAAACACATACATTTAGAAAAACTGAAATTCCCATTGACTTTTTCATTGTATATTTTGGTGTATTCATGATAAATGCTAATTGTTTTTCTTTGTAACTAACTTTTTGCGGTGTGCTCTATAGTTCTAAATGCACCAGTGTAGTGTATACTCCAAACACACTGACAAACAAAATTCAATTGTAAACAACCACATATAAGCAAGCAAATTATCTCTTTGTAACTTTTTTAGTTGACGTGCTAGAACCGGTGCGGTCCGTAAGTAATTACACACTGATAAGCAATTTAATTAAGAAAATACAAATGCAAACATCCACATTTAAAATTTGCGAAGGTTTTTCTTTGCGAAGGCTCTAATGGAGGGCACTATTCATTGCTTCTCAAAACTTATTGCACCGGTGCGGTTATTATATCGATACGGACCGGGTCATCATAATATTATTAGGTGCACCGTTAACTTTTAAAAGTCATTCGAAATTCTATATGAAGTTAGATTGTTATATGCTTCCCAAGATGATGGTTTTGGATCGAATGCAAGAACACAAAATTATATTATCAAATGGCAAATTCTTTAGATTCCAACTCATTCCATATCGTTGCAAGTCCTTCGAGTTCTCTCCTACCGATTGTAGTAAGTCTATATTTTATTTATAATTCATTTATCTCATAGAATTTATGTTATGTATGCAGGTGCAATTGAATAATTCTTCATTAAATTTTGCAGGATCAAGATTCATGATCGAGTTCATATGCACAAGATATTCCAATAGTCAGATGAAACCTCTAAGGAAAATTCCAAGAAAATAACTTCTTGCAACATCTATGAGTTCTGGAATCACACTTGTGGTGTTGGCATTACCAACTTCGATGACATTCCCAACCTTAACTAGTGCAACTATCATGGCCTTCACCTATTCCACTCCATCATCTAGTTTACTAAACACATAAAATTATATTAATCATTTTTTTTACATTCTCCTTGAAATAAGTGTCAATATACGAAGGAAATGAAAATTCTAAAAGAGTATCTTTTTAGAGCCTAGTCACAATTAAATAAAATTTTAAGGATCCATACTTATCTAAAAGTATGGAAACCTTTGCCAATTTCACTAATTCTTAAAATACTAATTATAACATGTTTGGTGTTATCTAAAAGTATTCCAATTTCTAAGTATTTGTATCTCTTTTAGAAGATATTGACAACTCTTCGAAATAATTTTATCTTATAGAATTTGGGTGAATAATTAAAAAAAATGGAAATAAAGAAATTATTTTTAGAAGAGAACAAGACAAATCATGAAGTTTAGCCTGTAAAGTTTTCCCTCACTATAATCCAACCCTAGAAAGCTTGGATATAAATTGTTACCATGGAAGACAAATATTGAAATTCATTATTATTAATGATTTCGTTTTCGTATTTAATAATTTAAATTTAATCAATTATAATTTTTAAAAAATAAAAATTATTAAATATAACTATTATAAATTTAATGAATAATTATTATAATTTTATTATGAAAATGGAGAGAGAGAGAGAGAGAGAGAGAGAGAGAGAGAGAGAGAGTCAAATTCACATTTGCTATGTTCGAGGAGGATATTTCGAGGGATTGAGTAATTATTTCAAATTTTGTAAAGTGAGATTGAGATTTCATCTAGAGTTGGATGAATAAAAAAGCAATGATATTGCAGGAAAAAATAATGATTTTCTTAAATGTGTTGTCAATAAAGAATGTGATTATTTTCTGTGATATCTCAAAGCCAGTATTGAATCTCAATTTTATCCCTTTCTATTCTTCAACTAGTGAAACTTGTTATGTTAGCCCTACTCTAAGAGTTTTTAAGTGATGG
Source organism: Picea glauca (assembly GCA_000966675.3). NCBI lineage: Eukaryota > Viridiplantae > Streptophyta > Pinopsida > Pinales > Pinaceae > Picea > Picea glauca. The sequence continues at coordinate 101,225 of JZKD02S1614473.1, read as the reverse complement.
TTTGAAGGGAGAAAGAAAGAGGGGAGGCAAGAGTGATAATGGGAAAAACCTAAATGAAGAGGAGATTACCATGCAAAGTTAGAGAGAGTTAGGGGGAGAGAGGGGTAAAGAGAAAGCTTGGATAAATTGTTAACATGGAAGCCAAAGATTGAAAACAAAGATTGAAATTCATTATTATTAAGTAATTTGTTTTCATATATAATAATTTAAATTTAATCAAATAAATTTAAATAATTATAATTTTAAATAATTTAAAAATTATTAAATATAACTATTATAAATTTAATGAACAATTATTATAACTTTATTATTAAAATAGATGAAAAAATAACATTTCATAGTAGTAATTATTCAAATTGATTTTTTCATTCATTAACCAAATCCAATATTTGCATACATTTTAATTCAAAATCAACAAAATCCATTTCTTAGCATACTTTTTTAATAGAAGATTCAACTAATACTTATATACTTTTTTAATAAAAGATTCATAAAGTTAGTAATGAAGTAAAAAATGGTGAAAACATTTCATCTAAAGTGTATAGGTCGAAATTTATTATTATTCTTTATATTTAATATTTTAAATTTAATATATTATAATAGTTGGATAATATAAATTAATAAAATCTTTGGAAAGATTAAAATATAATAATTGTGATTTTAGTCAACAATTATGTTATAACTTTTTTCTTGTAATCTTTGAATAATAAAAATTAAAAAAACAACATTATTATTACATCATCATCATCATCATCATCATCATCATCATATTAGTGAATAATTATATTATAATGTTATTATTACAATATTTGAAAATGACATAATTATTCAAATCACAATCATTTCACTCATCATATTTAAATATTTTTGTTTCTAAACATGTTTAATCAACATATTGTATCTTCCTAGACAACAAAGAATTCACCCTGAAGAAGAGTTAAACATTATATGGCATTAATGGTTATAACTTTTTGCAATCACAATCTAAATTAAATGATTTCATAAAAGTAAAGTTAAACACCGAATGACAACTGTAAATTTAAATGAGCGATACATCTCAAATTTAATTTAAAAACAAAGAAATCATTAATAATGTTAATCATTAGCATACTCATAATACATTTTTATAAATCAAACAACAACGACCACAACATTATATGAAAAACATAATATACATGAGTGTATACATATCGAACATACATCTAAAAAAAATGCAATAAACATGCCATATATACATCTCAAGTCAAATATAAAACAATATATATACATGTTAATCAATACCACTACTAGCTAGGTCTACCACCAAAGTCAGATGCATTAGTGTCTCTACTACGAGAGGTAGAGGGTCTATCTATACCTATGTCAAAAAGAAATAACAAAAGTACACAATCAAATGTGTCTTCGTCAAGATCAACCTGTGCATCAATACTTAATGTGAACATAGTGTCCAAAGCATCAAAAGCTTGTGAAAAATGTGGAGGAGGAGGAGGATGATCGATGGATGATGACACATGTGGAGGAAAAGGACAAGGATCAGTGGATGGTGACACAAGTGGAGGAGGAGGATTGATGGATGGTGACACATGTAGAGGGTAAGCAAGAGGATCAATGGATGGTGACACATGTAGAGGGTAAGCAAGAGGATCGATGGATGGTGTAGACACATGTGGAGGGGGAGGAGGAGGAGGAGGAATGATGGATGGTGACACATGTAGAGGGTAAGCAAGAGGATCGATGGATGGTGTAGACACATGTGGAGGGGGAGGAGGAGGAAGAGGAGTATTGGATGTGGATGGTGCAAACACATGTGGAGGGGAAGGCGTAGGAGGATCGATGGATGGTGCAGACACATGTGGAGGGGGAGGAGGAGGAGGATTAGATGTGGATGGTGCAGAAGCACGTGAAAGGGAAGCAAGGGGATCAATGAATGGTGCATACACATGTGGAGGACAATCGAGAAGAGGAGGAGGCCATGTGGCGGAGTAGAGGATGTGGATCGATTTGGTGATGATCTAGATGGAGTAGAATAATTAGCAGCATGAGCAGGTCCTTAAACCTCATAACGAGGTTGATGACATCAACAATATGACACATTAATGATGTCATGTCATGAGGTAGAGTCATCCATATTGAAAATAACTCTAGTACCCATAATATGTCTCAAACTAGTGCAGGTACTACTCCATGACTAACCATAAAACCACATAGGTGATCTGCCACCTCTAGTTAAATTCTCCAATCCAACATGTGTGGCATGCATGGTCTATGTACTACAAGAAGAGGAGGAGGACCATGTGGTGGATTAGAGGATGTGGATTGGTCTGGCGATGATCCAGATGGAGTAGAACCATGAGCAGCATGAGTAGGTCCCTCAACCTCTTGACGAGGTTGACGACATCAACAATATGACACATCAATGATGTCATGTCATGAGGCAGAGTCATCCATATTGTAAATAGCTCTGGTACCTGTAATATGTCTCAAACCAGTGCAAGTACCACTCCATGACTAACCATAACACCACATAGGTGATCCACCACCTCTATTTGGACTCTCCAATCCAATTTGTGTGGCATTCATGGTCTATGTACTGTAGGATTATCCTTTGCCTCCTTCATTTTCTTGTCCTATTTGGGAGGGTCATCACCAACATACATGCCAATATATGAAAAATAATAGATAATAATAATAAGATAATGGAAACAATTACAATAAATTACATGTGCATTAAATAAGACATAAAAATATGGAACTAGATTTATCAAAACATAACGATAATATTACCTCTCTCATTTAGTGGCTTGGATGTTGCAAATAGGATGCTTGGACATCCTCTCCAATCCATCCCCATGTATGGGTATTGTACAACATCGAGGACATGGTTGTCCTCTCCAACCAAAAAATCATATACCTCCCTACCAATTGGAGTACATATCCACTACGAGATGCCCCTCTTGGGAAACAACTGCCCCCACATGCACATAGCTGCATCAAACATAGGCCTAGGAAACAAATGGGGTACTCCTGGTCGAGTGGCATGAAACCTCTCAAAAAATAATGTAAATAACTTTGACACAAATGGGAAGAATCTCCTCCCATCTAAAACGACACGACAATTGTAACATACCTAGCCCCCAACTGGGTCATGTCACTGCTAAAATGACCCAAACAAAATTTTTGATACAAATTCTAAATGCAGAAATAACATACATAACATGAGATTACAACTTACACAATGGACCTTGATAATTAAAAACATATATGCAATTGCTTAACTATGCATATAAACAACTAAATGCATACACCATTATTCAACTACATAAATAGAGATTTGAATGCATCGTTCTAGTCACAACAATCAACAATAACCAAATACATCTTAAGTAAAATTCAAAAAAACTATATCAACATTATACATGAATAAACACAACAAATAAGAACACTTGTATTACAGAATGTTCAACCTGTTGCAGAGGACTAACGTTCCTCCCATCCATAGAATTGTGTTTATATTTCTCAACAACAAGTCACCCCCCCGAGATGGGGCTATGAATCCACAAGAGATGGTGGTCCCTAAGGCCAACTAATGTCCCCCTCTCAACAATCATATGTCACAGCTAATTCCATTCCATAAGATCTCTTCCCCTCGACATGCACAATCCAAGGGATGGAATCCCCCTTCATTGGTCATAGTCCCTTAGGCCTTTCGACTCCCCTCCAGGGATTCCAACACAGGTTGGATAGAAAATCTACTTGCTGGGACCTCAGGAATTCTACAACTTCAACACAAATTCACCCAACAGTAAAACACGTGCTTCCCTTGATGAATTTCAGACAACAAATTACTCTGAGGCACACAACCTCTTTCTCCATGAATTTTCAGCTCCAAATAGTTGCTAAAATTTCCCACAACAACTGCCTTCAAGCTTCAACACTCCGAGCTCCTTTTGTCTAGAAAAACCCATGTCAAAACGACTCTGCATCCAAAAATGTTAATTTGTAATTTTTGTCTCCTACCCATACAAATTTCCCCTCTTTCTCTTGCTTGTTTGACTTGCACTCTTCCCCAATCTGATTGTACATAACCCCCATGCTCTCAATAACTATGGGATGTGACTTCTCACACCCACCCTCTTACACGAATTCAATGATTGGGATCTAGAACACTCAACAGATAAGGGAAGGTTCATGGTAAGGATAATTTAGAAAGAAATGGTTTGGGTTTAATAAACATGGGTAAACTCTCCCCCCCTTGGAACCCTTCCCTCTCTTGTGGATGCTTAGCCCCCAAATATTTGTTTGTGTCCATCTGCAACTAGCGATACATTTTATTCATTATATTCAATTTACATCATTTACATATTAAATTGCTTTGTCTCTCAGCCATACATCACATTTACAATATACATAGCTAGTTTGCGGTTTAAAAATGGGGATGTTACATTCTCCTCCCCTACAAAATGCATTATCCTCAATGCACACAACCGTACAATTTACACATTGACATGTATAAAAATATTACATCAGAATACTTGACCATTCCACAACTTAATGAGTCACTCAACAATTCCAACCGACAACTCTCTTTTCCCCTCAACCCACACATTGGTTGGATAGGAAAACTCAAAGTTGTGGCTCCAGAAACTCTAGCTTCCAAAATGGAGTCTTCATTCACTTATGTACAAATGTACATTCAATTTTCTTCAAAATTTCCAAAGATTTGTGGCTATGCTTCCAACATGGCTTTCTCATGCTCCTAGGTAGTGTCTTCAAGACATAGCAAGTCCATTGAACCTTAACCAAGCCGATGGATTTGTTCATGAGCACTTTGACTTTCTGGTCCATGATGCACACTAGTTCCACCTAGAAATCCCCTTCGTGTTCCACCCCCATCACATTCCAATCAATCACACGATTAGGATCATGTACATACTTTTCTAATAAAGACACATGTAACACATTATGAATTCTCATGGATGAAGGTAATGCTAGCATGTATGCAACTGACCCTATATTTTCTAATATCTCAAAAGGCCCACAATACCTTGCTCCCAATTTTGGGAAACTTCTCAATTTCAACGAGCTTCTCTTGGCTTTAAATTTTAAAAACACATGCTCTCCCACTTTGAATTATTTCACTACTACATATGATGTTGAAGTTTGATGAGGTGTTCTGACGTTACAGACAAAATCCACCTTACCGTCAGTCATTACTCACTAATTCTCAAAATTTCGTTATATTTTTTCTTGGTCCCCCGACGTTAGTCAGATCCAAAACATATTTCAGTATTCGTCAGACGTCTAACTCATATTCAACAGTTTTCAAGACCATCAATTCTGCAATGCTGACATCACCATCATGACCCACCATTTCCCCATGGCCTGCCATTATGGCACCTACGTGGCACTACCATGTCAACAAAGCTTTGTTTCATGGGTGTGTTTGGCACCTAATTGGGCCTTAATTATGCCATCTAGGGGGCTAAAAATGTTTGTCAGAAGCTTATTATGTTCGCATTGTCTTGATCGAGACGTCAATTATGCCTACTATGGGGGCTAAAAATTTTCAGCACGATATTATTATGCTCACTCTGTCTCGAGTGATCCAAATTATTTTGAGAATGACATGAAGACACAAATATAACAGAGATAAAAAAAGGAAATATACATAGATATTGCAAGAAACAAAAAAATATAGTGAAACCCAACTTCTATAAGAGAGAAAAACACCGTAGAACACAAATTGGCAGAATGGGGTAGCTTATCTCCGAAAAGAAAGAGATGTTGGCTACGCTTCATTCACAACAAGCTTTACATCACATTCCATTGCATGCTTAAAGGGCCTCCTTCACCTCAATTATATATGAGAGAGTGAGAGGAGAACAATTCCCGTGATGCATGTGGGATAAATTGGACTAAGTTTATAAAATCCCATAGGTATGTAAAACACTAAGACTTCCCAGGCGGTCACCTATCCCAGTACTACTCTAACCCGAGCGTGCTTAACTATGAAGTTCTAATGGGATCCAATGCATTAACACTATGTTGTAGGCATGTACATAAGACTACTAGGAAATCATTAAATGATGTCTGTAATTAACAAATGAAGATGACATTCCATTCCATTCCCCATCAAAAGGGTGAATATCATGGTTTATCAAAATCATAGGCTCAAAATAGTGATTCAGTGGAAGAGGTGGATGGCCATTGAGATCCATCTAGATCATTCCTCCCCCTTTAGGAAGCAATGGTCCCCACTGCATCAAGTTCCCTTGGGAGACAGTGAGACTTTTGCTAAATCTGAAGCTTGGTGTGTTGCTTGCCTTACTGAAGAAGTTGTTCTGGTTATCTTGTTGAAGGATTTCATGACCTGTTGCTGGAGGGGTTGGGTTTGTTCAACCAATCTAGCTACATGATATACCTGAGTGTGGGAGGACTATGTCGATGAAGATGAAACATGAAGATTATGAAGGGTTCTGTTATAACCTTGCTTGAATGGGCAGTGTGGAGGAACCCCCGTAGGTGCAATAATAACATCTTGGTACTCATCTACAATCTTGTCGATCTGCTTCTACTGGATAGAAAGGTCTTGGGCTAAGGCTTCAGTGGTTGCAGTGTCCTTCTTTTCACCTTCTGATTGGATTGTGAAGAGGCTAAACTTTGTAGTATGAGAGATTACTTTGTGGCATTGTTTTGGTGGGACAATAGTTGGAACTACCTCTTGTATCCGGTATAGATGACCCCCCATAGTAACAATGATGCTACGAGGTCGAGACTCATAAAAAACATGAAGCCTCCACATAAATGGATGGCCTAATAGAACATCACAGACTTCTAGTGGGGAAACATCACACAATACCTCATCCTTGAAGGGCTTGATACCATAGGACATGCGACACTGTTTGCTGACATGAAGATATTGACCCTGGCGAAGACAATCAATGTTGTATGGTTGCGAATGTGGTGTTGTTGGAAAATCCAATTGCTTGATAACCTCTGCTGAGATGATCTTCTTTTGGCTTTCACTATCAACAACAAAATGCAGTGGGGTTCTCTTCACCCACATCTATGAATGGACAAGTAGCTCCTCCTCCTAAAGATCCTCTTCTGGTTGGATTGTTGCAGTTGCGACAATAACAGTGGGTTCTGCATCAATGATCTGTATCCTTTTATTATTTTCTGAATCAGGGTCGAAGTCGGGGTTCGAGTCTTTGTCTTTGAGCTTGGCCACCAATGACTGTATTGAGTGACATTCATCAGTGTTGTGCCAAGGGCTGTTGTGGAACTCGCACCACTTTCTAGTTTCTTTCTTAGACTTCCCGTTACCCTTCTTTGCTTTCATCTAGGACTGGCTCTCTTGAGGTTGGCCTTCCTTGCTTTGCCCATGCTTCTCCCACTTACTTTGCTGCTTGAATTTTTGCTCAATTTTTACTACATATCGATAAGCATCTCCCAGTGAGGAGATGTCCAAGAAATCCATCTCTGTTTGGATGTACCTGTGTATACCACTGTAGTACTTCAAAACCAGGTGCCGCTAAGAGTATTTGATACCCATCCTTGAGGGCAAGGTATGAAATATGTTGGTGTACTCTTGCACCGTCTGGTCTCTTTTCTGATGCAAAGTTGAACACCTCATGTATTTGTCATCATAGTTCCCAAGAGGGTGGAACTCCTCCTTTAGGGCATCTACAAAGGCCACCCAAGTGGCTTCTCTCCCAAATAGCGTAGATTCATCCACGATGTACCCCTCCCAGTAACCTTCCCACCAAATTCTGACATGGGAAGGGATTTAGGGAGCGCGAAGGTGATATTTTCACTATCAGAATTTTTTTGGATAGAGTAATAACCTTCTAGTAGATTCAACCATTTTTCTAGAGAATCTGCATCTATCTGGCCTTCAAATAAGGGGATATCAAAATTTACTTATACCTTGAAGGGTGTCGCACTTACAAAATGGTTTCTTGTTGAAGATGCTTCGGCTTCCGCCAGAGCGAAGTTGTCCATCATCTCATTCCTTTGTCATATGAGGGATTCCTCGAGCAATGTCTTGAAAGGATCTCCTGCTCTGTCATCTCTCTTTTATTTCGCCATGGAGGTTGCTTGGACTAGCAAGAGTGGTTTTCCTAAAGTGAAACTAGCTCGAGACCCAAATCTCTACACCCTGACCTTGTCAGGGACCTGCTCTGAGAAATGACAAGGAGCAGACTGCTCTGATACCACTGATCCATATTATTTTGAGAATGACATGAAGGCAAAAATACAAGAGAGATACAAAAAGGAAATATACATAGATATTGCAAGAAACACATAAATATAGTGAAACCCAACTTCTATAAGAGAGAAAAACACTGTAGAACACAAACTGGCAGAATGGGGTATCTTATCTCTAAAAAGAAAGAGATGTTGGATACGCTTCATTCACAACAAGCTTTACATCACACTCCATTGCATGCTTAAAGGGCCTCCTTCACCTCAATTCTACATGAGAGAGTGAGAGGAGAACAATTCCCATGATGCATGTGGGATAAATTGGACTAAGTATATAAAATGCCATAGGCATGTAAAACACTAGGACTTCCCGGGCGATCATCCATCCTAGTACTACTCTAGCATGAGCGCGCTTAACTACAAAGTTCTAATGGGATTCGATGCATTAACGCTATGTTGTAGGCATGTACATAAGACCACTAGGAAATCATTAAATGATGTCTGTAATTAACAAATGAAGATGAAATTACATTCCATTCCCCATCAAAAGGGTGAATATCATGGTTTATGAAAACCACACAGTCAAAATGGTGATTCCTTAGAAGAGGTGGATGGCCACTGAGATCCATTTGGATCATCGATACATCAATTAAACGTGAATGGACAAGATATATGATTGAAAAGTACAAGGATTAATGGATGGACATATTACATATTAGAAGTTTGCATGATGTGGGCAGGTTGGACAATAGCTAACCCAGATCAGTTGTGCCTCCGGATAGGCTATGAGCGAATTTCAAGTGTTAATGTGACCAGTGAAGTCATATGATGGCTAGTCCTAACCGATACTACCATGTCCCAGAGTAACCCCTTTGTATAACGAAGGGACTGTAGTCCATGGAATTATAAGTAGCCCGTTGAGTAGTTAAGTCTGTATAATCCGAGTGCCCTAGGGGTTTTTCAGGATGTTGAATCCATATATGCATTCATAAATGTAAGTAAAGCAACATAAATTGTGATTTTTCCTAGATTTAGATCACCGGGTTCAGGTGAAAAATGTCAATTAAACATATAACGTTTAAACTACACCACCATGGGGGAAACTTGGGAAGGATTCAGGTGGTTGACTCAGAGGTCATAGTACTGTACTCATATGCAGATGGTGCCACCAATCAAGAAGAAGCATGTCACATCAATGTGGGCAATCCAGAAGGCCCCAATATAGAGGAAGGGGGAGTCTCCAACAACAGTGTGGGGACAAAAGGAAATGCATCACATATTGAGGGGAGTAATCGATGATGCTAACAGTTTTAAGGGAATGCGACAGTACAAGGAGATGGGAGACAAAGTTGTTCACCAGAAGGAATGTGTTTGGGTTGGTCGGGCCAAATGGGTGTTGAAGGTGTTTGACTCAGGTATAGGATACACGACAACTTATTAGTAACGAGACCATAACAATTGGTAAACATATACCTTGTTTGTGTCAATCTTGTCCATCCCCACCATAATATTTTTCCTCAAGCTCATCCACAATACTTCCCCTACTCTCTTGCCGCCTAGTGGTGCACCCTCCATATCCATACCACATTCTATATCTTCCATTAGACCTTTCAGTGCACTTCAAATTTTGGAACCCATTTGCACTGTAAGATGCTTCAGTACCACCCCATAGTGTGAAGCTGGTGATTCAATAAAACACCCTTATGAGTATTGATTGCAGTGGACGACTGGCTACAACAAGGCAAAGTTTGCCTCAAGTACTAAGCATCACCTCAAAGCTGTAATAACTGGTTTGAGGACCTATGAACACATGTAAAGTTAGTTATGATCCACTTTTGTAAGAGAACTATGGGTCACGATGGTCCCCATGGGGAACATAATATATAAGTTTACAAGTAGAGAGATAGAAAAGGAGAGGCTTGTTAGAGATTCCTTGGGAGGAATCTTCGGAGAGGAAAACATTGTCAAATCTGTATTAGAGTTTCCCCAGTTTTGTAATGGAGATTGTATCTGTGATGTCTATCATGTAATGATCCTTCTATATTTATGAGTAATTAATGGAAGATCAATAATGTTTTTGACTCATACTTGTCTTATATGCGATGCTTGCTGTGATCTTTAGTGATTAAATGCAATATTTAAGTGATCTTTAATTCATCTTTTTAATAATGTCTGAATCTACCTACAAGAAATTATATTTCAGGTTTTTTTTGTGAGAAAAAAATCGTTGCATTGATATTTCTAGTGGAAATGAAATACACATTGACGAGATCCCTTATACTTTTAATGTTAGCAATCATTGCCTTTATAGGCTGCCTCTATCAGATAAGACTATAGCCTATCCTTATGATTTTGACTCTTGAAATAATCCTCATACATGTCACTCTTTAAACAAATAGTTCCACAACTTCATATTGATGCCAAGACAAAACCATGAGACAAACTCTCTATAAATTTACATAAACAAAAATCAAAACAAGACCAAAAATCCATTCATCAAAAAATGTGTAAGAGTATCAAATCTGTAGGACTATGGTCCTTAATCTCATGAACAAGCAAAAAAACTTCCTCCAAAATTTGTGATTCCTTTGATAATTGATCAACTTTGTGGTTGAATTGTCGATAGACATGAGAAAATGACACCTCTTCAAAAAATATTTTCTTTTACATAATCCTATTGAAAATAGGCCCTAGATCCAAGTTAGAAATGTCACTTTTACCATTTTCTTAGTCCATCAGAAGTTTTGAGTCACCAAAGACCTGTAGCCTCTTAACGTACCTGTCCATTGCAACCTTAATTAGGATCAAAAGGGCATAGAGTTTTGCTCTATTGTTTGTGCCCAAACCTGCCCAATGTTGTATTATAACTTATATTTGAGTTGTGCAAGTTGCCGAGGATGTGGTTTATCATAGTAGAAATGTTCATGTTGTTTATTTCACAATTGTAAGTTTAAAAAGGGTGGTTGTGCAAAAGAGACAAACTTTGCCTTGTAATTTGCAAGGTCTAAACTGTACTAAGTGACAAATGAAAATGCACACCCAAGCTTCCCTGTAGCTCCAAAATTTGTTTTATAAGTTTTAAGGAGTTACATAAATGGTAAATTTACCTATGCATCTAAAGTTCAATTGAAGAACATGAGATGTTGCTTTCATGCACCTAGAATTGGGATTTCATGTAAATTTGAATGCAAAACTTCCTTAGCCTCAAATGCATGCCCTACTCTCAATTTTGACCCAAATTTAGTGGTTCAACTTGCATACGCTGTAGTTTGTGATTTTAGACGTCTATAACATTATATTGGAAATTTCAAAAAGAAACCTACCTGATGTGCATAAAGGCTAAAATTTGCATTCTAAAACCAAAGGGACAAATTCTTAATGTTGGTTATATGAAAATGTAAGGTCTAAACTATACACTACATGCCCAAAGTTGGACATGGCTCCATACTTTAGAATTTAAGTTGCAAATTGATGATTACAATATATATAATAACCTGTTTGCACAATTAGTTGTGCATTTACACTCCAAAAAGGATGATTTCTATGCACAAAGATTCATGGCATTTTGATGAATCAGAGGATGGTGGGTTAGGAGAGAAACCAAGGCTGATTTTGCATTAAGAGTCTTAAAAGACTCTTCAATGCAAAAATAAGCAAGAGATGCCTAGTAAAACCATCGAAATGCACAAACTATTTGTAAAACATAACCCAATGTTGTATTATACCTTAGATTTGAGTTGTGCAAGTTGCTAGGGATGTGGTTTATCATAGTAGAACTGTTCACATTGTTTATTTTGCAATTTCAAGTTTAAAAACGATGGTTGTGCAAAAGAGGCAATGATTGCCTTATAATTTGCAAGGTCTAAATTGTACTATGTAACTAAATGAAAATGCACACCCAAGCTTCCCTTTAGCTCCAAAATTTGTTTTATAAGTTTTAAGATGGAGTTACATAAAAGGTAAATTTACCTATGCATCTAAAGTTCAATTGAAGAACACGAGAGGTTGCTTTCATACACCTAGAATTGGGGTTTCATGTAAATTTGAATGTAAATCTGCCTAAGCCTCAAATGCATGCCCTAGTCTCAATTTTGAGCCGAATTTTGTGGTTCAACTTGCATAATTTGTAGTTTGTGATTTTACACGTGTCTATAAAATTTTATTGGCATTTTTATAGATAAACATACCCGTGGTGCATAAAAGCTAATAATTGCATTGAAAAACCAAAGGGCCAAATTGTTAACGTTGGCTATATTAAACTGCACGCCCAAAGTTGGATATGGCTCCATAATTTAGGATTTAAGTTGTAAATTGATGATGATGATGATGATGATGATGATGATATATATATATATATATATATATATATATATAACTTGTTTTCACAATTAGTAGTGCATTTACACTCCAAAAAGGATGATTTCTATGCACAAAGATTCATGGAATTTTGATGAATTAGAGGATAGTGGGTTAGGATAGGAACCAAGGTCAGTTTTTCATTACGAGTCTGTTGTGCCTGCACAACACCCTCTCTGATTTATTCTCTTATATTTTCCCTAAGAGAAGAAATCCCTCGCCCCCCTTCTAAACTTTTCTACTGAAAATCCTCTCATTCTCTCTCATGCAAATGGAAAAGCTCAAACCTCTCTTCCCACTCTTTGTGCTTCACCATTTGCAACGATTCTTCATGATGCTTCTAGTTCCAAACAAACCCTATGATACATATAACTCTTTACCAAAACACTTCCCATTATCCTCTCTGATACAATTAGAGGAGTTTTGAACACCACCTCTGATGGAGCAGAGCTGTTCACTAGACTTGTTCCTTCGATGTCCTCCATTGCATTGCTTGTCTACAAGTTTCCCTCTTCTATTGAAAATGTGCCATTGAAGAGATGTCAACCCCTCATTGATATTGATGTATCATCAATGATATTATTTTCCTCACTGACACAAACCTTGTCAGTGACCCTCCTTCATCTAAATATCTCTTCTATTCTCCTCCAATCCAGTCATTTCTCGCTGCTCCTGTCAGTTAAGCTCCTATCATTTATAATGGTTAATATTTTTTCTCCTAATTGAATAATTGATGTTTGATTTCATATCTCACCCGATTTATTTGTTTTTATTCATAATTAAACATGTCTATGTTGCCGGTAGGTTGCATTATGCATACCATATCAACTTGTTTATCTTGCGCTTCTTGATTTTATGACTAAACCATGATTGTGAAAGTGTTGTCTATAACATCAATTGAAACATATGTAGGTCTTGTGTTGACTCTGAATTGCCTCTTAGAAGAAAATTGGTCCTCCCATCTCCTAAACAATGTTAAACGCCCAAACATCAGTTGGGTGGTTTCATGGATTTATATTTATGTGCTACTGACACATTGCCTTAGCTTCAATGGATTAAATGAAAGCCTATATAACATAGATGACACCAAAATCGACAGAACTGGATTCAAGCAAATAAACAACAAGAACGAGACCCAAACTTCCATTAAAAAATGACTTTGAACACAATTTTCCGATGTTCGTCAAAGTGTACTTATCATCCCTGGAACATACCAAACAAAAATTATTTGTGATTATGATTCCAACGCAACTGAAGGAATTAAAATTTGAGACTTGAAGGGCCAAAACGATCACTAAGGATTTCCCGCCAAGCAAGCCTTGTTAATTGCGACCTTCATTAAACATGGATCCACTAAAATGATTGAATAACATGTTCATTTATCTTGCTATAACAATATATCCATGCTCTCCACATTGCAAAAAACAACACCTCAATCAGACATCATATGAGAAAGTTATGGACTTTCGAACTCAAGCTCTTGTTGTCGGTAAAAGGACACTTAGACATTTTTTCTGATTTTGTCTTCCCATGAAGGAGGAGTTGTTGGAAACTTCCTCGGAACACACCAAACGAGTTCCTTTGATGATCTCTGGTTCATACCAGAAGAGTTCCCACAAACTCCTTCGAAAGCCAAGGAGGAGTTCCCACAAACTCCTCTGAAAGTTCATTCAAAGTCCTCCAGTTTACACTAGAGGAGTTTGTTCAAAATCCTCTAGTTTACATCGAAGGAGTTCCCACAAACTTCTTTGGTGAAAATCGGAGGAGTTCCCACTAACTCCTTCGGTGCAAACCAAAGGAATTACCACCAACTCCCGAAAGAGGGATAAAACCCTACAAAATGTTCTTTCGTATTTTGGCCATAACTTTTTACTCGGGTGTCCGTTTTGTGCATTCTTTATACCGCTGGAAAGGTATTTCTGAGATAACAAATTTCCTAGTAATATGATTTGAGAAATTCCTCACCAATATTATAAATTTTTATGGATTAAAATCTGACACCTTGTTAACATCCCCGAAGAACACGACACCTCAATCAAGGGCAGAGGAACTAGGAACCGAACTCAGGGAAGGACATATGAACTCTCACTTTGTTAATTTTTTAGTTCTATGGTTTCAAACGTGTAGTGTTAATAGTGTATTTTGAGGATACTCTGAGCTCACTCATTTGTTTCATATTGAATGGTGCCAGGTATCATTGTTAAAGGGAGGTCGTACTTAACATCCTTGGAATGCGATCTATAGTTGAGAACAATAGAGAAACAACAACAACATTAATTGTCGCAACAACAAGGAGAAGTGAAGGGAATCAAACTGAAATGATTAAAGAGGGAGTTCGAACCCCATGATGATTGAATATCCCAATGTCCAAGCCAGTCATTACAGTGGAAGAGGTGCACTATAGCCAAAATCTATGATGGCCCACCAACACTAAGAGACAAATTCAAAATGTAACTGCTATCTTTGTTCCCTCATCATTACAAAGAGGATAAAGAAAAATGTTGGTAAATAAAATGTCACAGAGGAAGGAAGAAGGCCAAGAGTCATATTGAACTTCAATAAATACTAGAATTGTATCCAAAGGAAGGGCTTTTGGCTCTTCAAGCATTGTATAGACTCAAGAACTATTTCAAGGAAGTATACCATGTTAACTAAAATGGAGGAGCATTCCTTAGGGATTTCATGTACTATTATTGAAATGTTTAATGAGGAGAAGCCAATTTGAACAAGCTATTTTCTAGAGAGCTTTGATTCTTGTGTTGGATGTATTGTGGGCTATTCCTTTGCATTTTCTCAGCACTCGGGTTGTGTAAGAATGTACTTCATATTGTATTCTATTCTTATGTATGATGGCTGCATTCTTATTTTTGTTATTCAGAGAATGTTTTTCTAAATTAATGGGCATATAACTGTAAATGATTGTTCAAATGCTAGACAATTCTGTATTTGTTGTTGTTTATTCATGTTGTATTTGTTTCGTGTAAACTATTTGCCGAGCCCTCGACAGGAGCATTTCTGGTTATTTCTCTACTTTATGGTTGCCTTAGTTTAGTCTAGACACATGCATCTTATATTAGTTGCATTTCATTCTTTATCTTATGAAACCTTCATTGGTGGGCCGGGCTGAAATTGGTAAAACCAAAACTAGAAATGGTTGTCGGGCCAAAATCCGGATGGGTTCCCTATTCCAAATGATGAGAAGTCTAATTGGGACTTCTTATTGGGGGTAACCCCTTATGTTGACAAAGGATGATTTTTCCCTCACTAAATGGAATTGGCACTAGAAGGAGGGTTGGATGACAAGCCTGGCAATGTGGAGTCATTTAACTTAAATTTTAACTGGTCCATGGCTCCTTTCCGTATCTCTATATGGGATGACCCTTTGATTCTCCCGAGACCCATAATGCACATCTCAACCAAGACAATTGATCTCTTGTCAAATCCAAAATTCGATGGTCAAGGCCTTGTCTTTGCATTCACATATCTTAATCAATTTAACATCACTTGACATAAACTTAAGATTGTTCGAGAC
Organism: Picea glauca; assembly: GCA_000966675.3. Lineage (NCBI taxonomy): Eukaryota > Viridiplantae > Streptophyta > Pinopsida > Pinales > Pinaceae > Picea > Picea glauca. Next base: position 85,129 of record JZKD02S1614473.1, on the reverse strand, counting down.
AATGAAATATGTTGATTGTTTATCCTCACATTTGAAGGGCAGATTAAAGCTTAGTTAAGGACATTGCCAACAAAATCAATTTATAGCTGGTGAAAATTAATGGAAATATTTAACGTTGCTCATGTAGATTATGTTTATGATGAAATTTTTAATGAACTCACAGAGATTTGTAGGCATGGAAACAAGTATGTGGATGATTTCTTTCGAAGAGTCATACAAATTTATTGCAGATTTCCTGAAAGCGACAAACTCTTAGATAAATAAACAATGTCTATATTATTGAAGGGTGCGATATGGATGATCAAACCTTTTCTCATTCACAAGATTCAAATCTAACCATGAAGGAGAGGGGGTGCATGATCTCTAACCAACACTCTGACATAGCTATGGGGGAATCCTTATTAGAAATATTAAACTCGTTAGACCTCAAGAGTGAACCACCTATTGTCTCCCCTTCAATAAATAATGAACATGATCTGGTCTGTGATGAATCTCCTATTGAAGAAATCCTGTCATTTTCAGAATCTGAAGATCTACATTCACTTTGCACAAATATGTTTGATGATAATCACCAACATGAGCACCAACTAGGACAAGAAGAATCCTAACTTTGATCGATCAAACACTCTTTCTTAATGTCAGTCCATCCATGACACATAATGTTATCAATCCTTCGATATTTGAATTTTTGGAACATGTTGAATTGCTATCTAATCACGATGGTCATATTTTTGATGACTATTTTTTTGTTCCATAATTAATGTGAGTACTAACCTATCATTTGTTGATCCTATGCAATCTGAAATTTCGTATCTCACTACACAGATGTTAACAAAAAAAATACAAAGTGTACAGAGCACAATGAGTTCTCAGATATCCATGAAGAAATCACATCGAATGTACAACCCATCGCTATACAAGGCACAAGAAATATTGAGCTGATCCAAGAACCTCTATCATCTTAATATGCTCTAGAATTACATGTAAATATTCAGGGGAAAATTCATCAATCGTCCCTAGATGTTATCTCAATACTTCAACACTCCTCACATGATTTAGTTGATGTCATAAGAGAAGGTTTGGAGTCATATTTCACTCAACATTTCCCTCAAATAATTAGACATCATCTCTCCTCTTAACACATGGGTTATGTAAAATGTGGGCCTGGTGAAATTTGCTTGGACAATGAGGCACTCCAATTTCAGCCGACGATAATATTAGGTGCTCATTGTCTTCAACCCCTAGAATGAATGATTCCACCCACTTCGAGACTATCCCACAAAGCACATTACAAACAAATTTCATTTATGGGTCTCATCAGGTATGTCACTCAATTTTGATTTCCTTCCAACAATCCTTTGATAATCATTGTAAATTTTATGATCAAATTGAATCTTGGTTGGATAAATCCTCATGTCTACATTCCCCATGAAAAATAACGATGCCAAATTTAACATGCTAAGAAGATATTTACTTGAATAAATTCTTCCTATCTTTCATCCCTCACTACTTCATTCTCTACAATTGACTTTTAATAAACATGTGATTGTTGTTTTGGAGTTATTTGATTGGTTGCACTATCATTATGCTTTTACTTAGCCTTTTTTCAGCAAGTGCAGGATAGGTTAGGAATATGATTAGCGTAATTCTTTTACTTCCTTTCTGCTATCATAGATTAGGTGTTTGCTTCCTTTTTCCACTTATGTGGCGTAGATTTTGGTTTGTCTTGGTTTCTTCAATAAAGGCCACCAATTGCGGTTAGTTTAGTTCGTGGTTCATGATGGATTGCCTTAGTTTAAGTTTCTTTTCATCGAAGCTTTCTTCTTTTCATTTGATGTTTTTGATTTTTGTTTGACTAAATGCTTGACTCAAGCTTGTTTTTCGTCCATCTTCATGAGAAAAATATGTGCAAGAATTCCTTGAGAAGTCCAACTAGAAGATTCATGTTCATTTCAACAACATTCACTCTAACATTCACCACTGAAAAAATTACTATCCCGAGCTTCTGAAAAAGTTTATGATGTAGAATACTTTAAAACTTGGGGGAAGATGGAAACTGGGTTGAAGGAATCCCACTAGTTTTTCATGTCCTTGTTGTCCGTAATCTGCAATGGTTGTACAAGCCCTGTTGATCGACCTTTCGATACCTGTATTTCTTGCAAAATGATTATGGGCCAACAAATCAATGTTGCAGCACCAAATGTTCATTCATTTTCTTCTCGAAACAAAGACTGGTGAGACAAAATCTGATTATGAATATTTTTAGCGGGTACGTCTTTTTATAGATTTAAACCCTTCATGAGGATCTGCTTTCAAGAATGTAAAAGGTACATCATCAATTGGTTAAGAAGAAATTGAAAATCCTATAACATATCATGATCAAAATAACTTAATTCCTTCACGATGATGTCTATTGAATATTATCATTGAGTGCTTGTTGTTCTATGAAGAAGTTGTACTTGAGGCTCTTGGTACATTTATACCCTTCCCAACCTTAAAATATTTTGATCTTTATGGGAAAAAAATAGTGTTTTCCTTTGACTATGTTGGGTATCTCGAAAATATAAGGGTTTCAAGAGCACATACACACAAACACTTTAATGTATCTTTCAACACCGCATGCTCTCAATCTTGATTTTTTAAGGACAATTTATTTACCCAATCATCTTTGATGGTAAGATAGATATCCTTTGCTTGATCTTGTGATCTCAAATCAATGGAATTCATTTTTTGATCATCATGCATTGTCTATTATGTGAGACCTATGCATAGTTTCTGAGATTAAGTGACTTTCTTTGATGCCATGTGTATCTTTATTGATATGCTTTCATCTTTGTTGAATTTTGAATGTGTCCTTTGAAGCTCGTTGACTCAAATTTAACCGTCTTGATCTATTTTCTCACTCTATTGCTTTACTCTTCGAAAAATTAGACCATAATTTATTGACTTGCACTAACTGATTGATTTTCATTGGTTCTCTATCTTAATATGACCTTGTTTGAGTTTTCTCATAACGTTTGTTGATTGGGTTCCTTCATCTTGATCTCGCTAGGGGTTTTACATCATGATGTTTATTTTCTCTTTAGAATTGGAATTTTTAGCTGTCCAATGAGAAGGTACATCTAAGCCCAACCATGAAAATCTCGACGAAGATATTCAAGGCACTGGTCTATGAAAGATTTGGGAGTTGTGTTGAGAAGGCTTGCTAAGAATGATCTTTCAAAACTCAGCCAAAAACACAAAACACAAACCAAACAACAATTTGTACATTCACTTGCATGAGTATCACTGGATGATCTACAACCTGGTTCAAGGAGAATGGTTTTCAAATACACTTTTTTGGGGAAGAAGCGATGATCATTACATTCATAGCTATTTTCTACCCAAAGGATAACTTCCATTTGATAGACTAACATTCAAGCTAAGTCTAGCCTCTCTACTCGAATATTGGACACAAGAACTGGTAAGATTCGCATCGTGACTTCATACATCCCAACATGTATGGTTCCTCGTTTATTCAAAGTTTTATCTTTTGGTTCAACATTCCATGAGAGCCTAGATACATTCTTTAGTTTTGTTTCATGATTAAACATACTCTTATGAGAGGGAGTTATCCTATTCAACTTTTCCTTTTGTCAGATCTTGTAACTGGTTAAACACACATGTTTAAAAATGGATAATAAAGCAATACGAATAATATGTGTGTTCTACCTATATGCAGATCTTGATCCGAAAGGTTATGATCACTTGAAGATAAGAACATGAATCAAGGAAGAAACACGGCTTTAGAGAATTTGACTGGATCATGGAACATATCACTTGGGAAATTTATTCACAAACTTGCTTTTAGGACTCTACCTTTGAACCCTCTACACATGATTGTTTTGAGTCATTTCTGAAAATTTCTGAACTGAAATCAATCTCATGTCTCGAACGGTTTTTCCATGTAGGTACAAGTACACAGTTGGGACTGTGCTCAACTGAGCATATCACACGGGTTTTAGAGATGGAAGGAATAGAAAGCGAAGCTCCTGCATAGCCAAAACAAAGCATATCATGGGTGAAAAATGAAAGTTCGTTCAAATCCCTTACTTCCTAGGGCACAAGGATGCAAATATGAGCTGATTGTTCTAAAAAAATCATGATGAGAGATGCAATTATCAGTCAGTGCTAGCAATGAAATCCATCTGAATGAGAATAATACATGTATAAAATTTAACATGAATTAGTCTTTTCAAGTGGCCACAAACTTCTTATTGTTTGGGATGAATAAACATTCTAAAGTTGTTGGAAACACTTACAACCATGATCTCTTTCTCGGTTTACTTTCTTTCTTGACTACATATATTTGATCATCATTTATCCAAGGTTTCATTTTCTGTCGCAATGGTTTTTGGGCCGAGTTCACCTTCTAATTCTAAATAGATATCTTCGTTGTCTTTCCTCATCATCTTGTCCCTATAGTCAATATATTCTCTAATTTATGTTTGTATTATAATTGTTGACTATATTTAATGACATGCAAGTATCTCACCTCCATCTGTCTTTTATAAGCAACACCTTGCGCTAGAAACAAGCTTGAGTCAACTTGCAACTCTTTCCTAGCTCATGATAAAAATTAGGGGTCTCTATTTGAATATAAATCAGATTTTTTTTGGAATATTGTGACAATGATCAAACCATGACTTACTGTAGTGGTTAATCAATGGTCGAAGATCCTATGTAGTGGGGGAACCATTCACACACTAAGTAGATTCTCACGTGAAGGGTGAAGTGTCAAAGTCTAAAGGATGAAAACCAAAAGGGATAACTTTATGTAGCCAGGTGAAAAAAATATTCAAATAAATCTCAATAGCTGGCAATAGACCGTTATTAGGCTAAAAGGCCAACACTTTTCCCATCCACCGAATGCTAAACATGCATTAAACAAACCAGAAAAGAATGGAAAGAAAAGTTTGACCAGACTAGGGGACATGTAGATATCTCATTTGGGGCTATGGATGCTCATTGGCAGTGGAGCAAGGTCTATGACAACGTGGTTACTCCATCGGAGATATGGACGCTCATGGGTAGTGGAGCAACCTGCGATACATACATACATACATACATACATACATACATACATACATACATACATATGTATGTATGTATGTACACACACACACACACACACACACACACACACACACACACACACACACACACACACACACACACACACACATTTTTCCTCGAAAAAAAAACACAATTCTATTCATCCAAAGAGAACCAAATTACATTCTGTAGGTGCCAAAGGCACGACCCAAACCTGGGTAGAATATCCCAAAGGGACACAAAGTAGCTGGCTGGAGAGCCATAAAAGAAAAGATAGAAACTGATAGAAGCCCTTAATAGGCTAGAAACCCTTAACAAGAGAGCCCATCATAGAAATAAAACTCCAAACAACCCCAGGAGGTCAGAAGGACCAGGTCAGAGCGGTATGAAAACCATCACAAGCCGAACCAGTTTGCAGTGATGACGATGAACCCAAAAACAACATCAGTAAACCATGAATTGCTTGTCCACTCCAAGGACCTCAAGGTGTAGCCCTGCACCACACGCCCAAGGAAAGGACCTCAAAGTTCTGGCACAACCTCCGCTAGATAGAAAAACATCAATGGTCAGTGAAAGGAGCCAGATCTGGACATACATCAAACTCTGAACAACTGAAGAAACCAGAGGGAGTAACCACAAAAAAAGGAGCAATATAATGCTAGGATCTCACTTAGAAGATTCATATATGAGTAAAAGGAACCCAAGCATCATCCCCGCAGGAACACCCATAAACTAGATAACAACTCGACATCAAAACCTGATCCACCCTCAAAGAAGATGCCAAAGTAGCGAGGCACATAGAGGATGCATACGCCAAGAAATTCCACCCCGACTGCAGAAAGAAAGGAAAACGACTCCCTTCTGAACCTTCAGTAGCAAAATACACAGATCTGTAAAAGATCCTCAGGCCGCCACACAGGAGCATACCACCGCGCAAGGAGCCTGGAGTATCAAGGTGATCTGCAACATCGATTGGCTACAAAGCAACACCATAAGGGTTTGCATGTGCTTCAACCTTATTCAAGAACCCTTGCCGAGAGAGGAGGTGCGTGAGCAC
>JZKD02S1614473.1:48825-78823 GCA_000966675.3 Picea glauca | reverse complement strand
ACACACACACACACACACACACACATAGACATATACATGCACATGGTGAAAAATATTTATTTATCCCAAACCTATATCATCCCCACGACAAAGATACCAACTTAAACCGTCAGCGTAGTTTAAGGAAATAAATCTCATCATAATTTGTTCTCTATTTATAGCGAACGAGCTTCACTAGACAACATGGAAGCATCATCGATGAGCTCACCACACTGGAATCTTCTAGGTAACTGCTACACATTATCTCCAAAATTTCAGATCTTGAAAGTAATTTTATGACCCTCTACATTTTCTGCTTGTAAGTTAGGGAAGACTAACAAAGATTTTGAATTCTCCCAGTATGTCACCAATTGTTGTGCCCGCACAACACCCTCCCTAATTTATTCTCTTATATTTTCCCTAAGAGAAGAAATTGTCCTTCCCCCCCCCCCCTCTCTAAACTTTTCTATTAAAAAATCCTCTCATTCTCTCTCATGCAAATGGAAAAGCTCAAACCTCTCTTCCCACTCTCTGTGCTTCACCATTTGCAGTGATTCTTCATGATGCTTCTAGTTCCAAACAAACCCTCCAATACATATAACTCTTTATAGGAACACTTCCCATTATACTCTCCGGTAAAACTGGAGGAGTTTCGAACACCACCTCTGGTGGAGTAGAGCCGTTCACCAGACTCATTCCTTCGACGTCCTCCGTTGCATTGCTCACCCACAATTTTCCCTCTTCTATCGTAAATGTGCCATCAAAGAGATGTCAACCCCTTATTGACACTGATGTATCATCAATGATATTATTTTCCTCACTGACATAGACCTTGTCAACGACCCTCCTTCATCTAGAGACCTCTTATATTCTCCTCCAATCCAACCATTTCGCGCTACTCCTATTAATCAAGCTCCTATAATTTCTAACGATTAACATTTTTTCGCCTAACTAAATAACTGATGACTATTCACATATATCACATGATCTGTTTGATTTTTAGTCACAATTAAACATGTTTGTGCTGCTAGTAGCTTGCATTATGTGTACCATATCAACTTGTTTATCTCGTGCTTCTTGATTTTATGACTAAACCATGATCGTGAAAGTGTCGTCTTTAACCATATGGGTTAACTGCAACATCTGTAGGTCTTACACTGACTCCAAATTACCTCTTAGAATAAAATTGGTCCTTCGAGCTCCTAAACAATGTTAGACGCTTCGAACATCATTTGTTTTTTTTCATGAATTTGTATTTTTGTGCTACTACCACATTACCTTAGCTTCAATGGATGAAATGACAGCCTATATAACACAGATGACACAAGAACTGACAAAACATGATTCAAGCATAACAACAACAAGAATGAGACCCAAACTTCCATTAAAAATGCCTTTGAGCGCAATTTTTTGGCGTTCATCAAAGTATACTTTTCATCCCCAAAATAGGCCAACCATAAAGTATACACAACTACAATTTAGATGCAACTAATGGAATCAAAATCTGAGACCCAGAAATGCCAAAATGATCGCCAAGGATTTCCCACCAAGCAAGCCTCGTTAACCATGGCCTTAATTAAACATGGATCCACTCAAAGTCTTGATTAAAATGTTCAGTTATCTCGCTAGAATCATCTCTCTATGCTCTCTGTGTTGCAAAAAATGACACCTCAATTAGACATTGTATAAAAAAGTTATGGAATTTCAAACTCAAGCTCTTGTTGCTGGTAAAAGGACAACTATAATTTTTTCCGATTTTGTCTTTTCATGAAGGAGGAGTTGTTGGAAACTTCTCTAGAACACACCAGAGGAGTTCCTTTGATGATCTCTGGTTCATATCGAAGGAGTTTCCACAAACTCCTTCGAAATTTCCTCCAAACTCTTTCGAAAGCCAAGGAGGAGTTCCCAAAAACTCCTCTGAAAGTTCATCCAAAGTCCTCCGGTTTACACTGGAGGAGTTCGTTCAAAATCCTTCGGTTTACACCGGAGGAGTTCACTCAAAATCCTCCAGTTTACAGTGGATGTGTTTCCACTAAATCCTTCGGTGAAAATCGGAGGAGTTCCCATTAACTCCTCCGAAAGAGGGACACAACCCTACAAAACTTCCTTTCATATTTTGGCCATAAATTTTGACTTGGGTGTCCATTTTGCATGTTCTTTATACTATTGGAAATGTCTTTCCAATATCTACAACTTCCTTGTGATATTATTTGAGAAATTCCCCACCAATTGTCTACATTTTTCAGGATTAAAATCTGACACCTTGTTAACATCCCCAGAGAACACATCATGTCAATCAAGGGCATAAGAACCAGGAACTGAACTCAGGGAAGCACATATGAACTCTCACTTAGCTAATGTTTAATTTCTATGGTTTCAAATGTATAATGTTAATGGTGTATTATGAGGATACTCCAAGGTCACTCATTTTTTGCATGTTGAATGGTGCTAGGTACCAATGCAAAGGGGAGGTCATACTCAAGATCCTTTCAATGCAATCTATAGCTGAGAACAATAGAGAAACAACAATAAGAAAAATTGTCACATCAATAGGGAGCAACGAGGGGAATTGAACCCAAATGACTAAAGAGGGAGTCTGAACCCCATGATGATCAGATCTCCCAATGTTCAAGCCAATCATTACGGTGGAAGAGGTGCACTATAACCAAAATCTATGATGGCCCACCAACGCTAAGAGACAAATTCAAAATGTAACTGCTATATTTGTCCCCTCATCATTAAAAGGATGATAGAGACAAATTTGGTAAACGAGAGGTCGCAGAGGAAGGCAGAAGGCCAAGAGTCATATTGAACTTCAACATAAGCATTAGATTTGAACACACAAAACTTGATAACGGAGTTCGTCCCTAGTGGACTACATATCCAGGTCCTTCTCTCAAATGGGTAGGCCGTTTATTAACTCAGCAAAAGAATTTGGAAAAATACATATGTATACCTCATTTTGGAGTTAAGTTGCAGAACCTTTGCTCAGATAAGAAAATAAACAACACCACTGAATTCATGGCGTCGAATTACCCAAAAATGTCTGTTTCCATGCCTCGATCTAAGTCTGGCACTTTCAGGCTCAAGAGAAATTCTGTCTCGATTTCCATGCTTGCAACCTGCAATAAATTCACAAAACTATGCCTTGAAAAATGTGCCTGGCCGTACCATCGTGCGCCCTGCTCCTCTCCCCCGTGCACTAGGAAATACTACTTTTAAAATTTAATGCTGGGCGGAGTTAAAAACTTGGCCGTTTGGCCCAACGGTTGGCAGAGTATTATTTAGGCGTTTGGTTGGGGGAGGTCCTGGGGTCAAACCTGTGGGCCTCCTCCCTTTGGCTTGCTTGTTTTAACCGTGGAACATCCAGATAGAACCTCTGCTAAATTTATTAGTGGTGATACGTTTGGCGGATTGTTTGTTGTAGTCATCCGAATATGGCAGGATATGTATTAAATTGGCGGATTGGAGGTTGGCACCAACAAACCTCGCATTTTTTTGAAAATTTCGGTTGCTGGACCTCACTATGCATTTATTCATTGCCATGTGGCAGCTGTTTATTGGACCATGTCACCACACTACATGATCATTCCTCGTCATCCCTGCTGCATCATCTTGGCACGTCACCTGCCGGGTGGCTGTATGGATTGCCACATGGCTATATGGATTGCCACGTGGTACTTTTCCATTAGTCCACGAACTGACCAAAAAACGCCAAAAATGAGTGAAACATGGTAGCCTTTGGTGCTGCCACATACTTTGCATGGATGATGATGTCATTCATATTGATGCTGACGTCAATAATATGGATGCTAACTCATCCCTGCTGACTGGGCTAGGTTGACAAAAACTTTGATCGCGAATATCTTTTGATCTGTAACTCCGTTTGATGAGCCATTTATGCCATCAGAAAGATTTCGACACACTCTTCGCGATGATGCCAATTTCATTGAGTTTTGAGGACTTTGAATTTTTTCTCTTTCTCTATCCATTGAGGCCATTCTGAGCTTCCTGAGGTGCTGCTACGAATTCTGAGTTATCCTTAGACTTCTATGGATCCTTTTTGGATCACGCCTTCCCACTAAGATATTTTTGGACCACCAAAAACTTTCATCAATCAACAGATAAGTGAGGGAAGAGTTCCCTCACCTTGTATTTCTCAATCCATTTTGCCTTGCTTGGATGTGTGCCCTTTAAGTCCACTCGAAGATAATCAACATCACCCCTGCATGAAGTCCTCATCCTTATGTCTAGGATGATATCTTCCTTCAACTCATCCAAGTACTCAGGAGAAAACTCCTAAACTGAAGGTATTGAGACTTCCTCACCTTGATCCATGATCATGGGAGGCTAAATTTTTTTCAAGTTTTCCACATTTACAACTGAGTAGATCTGCATATAAGGTGGAAGATCTAAACAAAAAGCATTGGTGCCACTTTCTCCAAAATAGTGAAGGATCCATTTCAGATAGGCTTGAGTTTCTTGCCTTCACCCTTCAACTGCTCCTTGCTGATGTGAAACCATACCTGGTCTCCAACCTGGAATTGATGATAAACCCTGTGTTTTTCATGTCGAGATTTATACTGTGCTTGAATCTTCTCCAATTGTTCCCCGACTGCTTGGTTTACTTGCTGGATCCTTTGAATGAAATTGTGGGCCCTATCTTCATTTATTTGTTCATTGGAATTGACATCTTTCCTATACATCAAGTCCAAAGGGACCTTAGGAAAATACCCAAAACATGTCTCGAATGGCTAACACTGAGTGGAGGAATGTAAGGCTTGATTGTAAGCATGATGTACATAGGGTATCTGTTCATCCCACAACTTGGGATGCTTGTTGCAGTAGCCTCGAAGCAAAAGTACCACTGTTCGGTTAATAACCTCTGTCTGTCCATCGGTCTGTGGATGGAAAAAAATGCTCCTCTTCAACTTGGTGTCCATCATTCTCCACAAGTTTGTCCAAAAATATCCAAGGAATCAAGTATCTCGATCCGAGATGATGGATGTGGGTAATCCAAAGTGAACCCAAACATACTGAAAGAAGAGATTAACAGTTTGCTCATCAGTGATCTATTTTTTACTTGGCATCAAGATACACATCTTGCTAAACCTGTCTATTACTACATACAAATAGTCATGACCCCTTTTTGACATTGGTAAACCCCCTACAAAATCCATGGAGATACTCTCCCATGGATGGGATGGTACATGAAGTGGTGAGTATAGCCCCAATTTTATATTAGCGGGCTTACAAGTATAACACATCACACACCCTTTTACATATTTAGTTACAATTTCTTTCATCTGAGGCCAATAAAAAAACCTTCGTAGATGAGCCATAGTTTTTCCTACCCCAAAATGCCCAGACACAAGAGAATTTTGAGCTTTTCGTCTTACATGGACTCGTTCACTTGTAGGAATACATAGCTTTCCAAGATGGTAGAGTAGTTTTCCCTGCAGAAAATAGTTCTCTACTTGTGCACCATGGGTTATCTTTTCAAATACCTCTTTAAAATATTCATCAACAACATATTGTTCCACATAGCTATCATGAGATAAAGAAGCATTCTTCAAAATAATAGAACCAACAACAGGAGGTCTAGAAAGCATATCATCTACCTTGTTACTTGTACCCTTTTTGTATTTGATTACCAAATGAAACTATTGAAGAAAACCCATCCATCTCTAATGCTGAGATTGTTGAAGCTTGGTTTGTGCTTGGAGATACTGTAAGGGCTGATGATTTGTATGTATGATTGTTTCCTTCCCTAACAAGTAGTGCTTCCATTTCTTTACACTTTGAACTAATGCATACAACTCTTTATCACATGTAGGATAGTTAACCACAACATGGTTAAAAGTTTCAGAGTGGTAACATATAGGCTTACGATATTGCATCAATACTACACCCATGGCATATCCGCTAGTATCTGTCTCTATCTCGAAAGGCTCCTGAGATTCAACAATTCTAATACTGATTCAATACTTATCTTTTCCTTCAAAGTGTCGAAGACTTTTTGTTGCTTTACTCCCCACTACAAAGTGTTCTTCACACTGGTTAAGGCATGCAAAGGAGTTGCGATGAAAGATAAATTTTCTATGAATCTCCTCCAATACTGAACTGCACCCAAGAAGCTCCGTGTTTTGGTTACAGTTGTGGGCTCAAGTTAATTTACAATTACATCAACCTTGGAAGGATCAATTTTCAACTGTCCTCTTCCTACAATATGACCTAAGTACACTAGTGTATTCTTGCCACTTTCACATTTGGACAATTTCACATACAACTTTCCCTTTGCAAAGTATCTGTTGAGGGGTCCTAAATCCATTTAACTCAACAGTAGGAACCAAACCTGCCACCGAGGCCCAATTAGACTCTGCAACATTTAATGGTGGAATGGGTCTCCAGATCTTACAATCTTGCCAAATGATCGATGGGATTTATGTAGTGATTGATAGGACGTCTTCTTGCGAAAGCTCCTCCTTCAGTTCAAACGTTCGTTTTATTGTATTTTTACTTATAGGTGGGATCGATACAAGATAAATGCTAGTATAAACCACCTGGGTAACAAAGGGGAGGGACTTAACTACCGAAGAAGGCCGAGTTCTGGATAACCCTTTTGCTCAAGCATGTAGACAATGATTATTACACCTATGACAAGCCTAGTACTATTACATTAACCTGCTAGTGTTCTAATTATTGATTGAGATACGATTATCAGGAGAAAACATACATGCAATAAATGATGGCAAGAGAAATATTTTTCTTAACTCTAATCATCAATCACATATTAACACAACGATTTACTTTTCACCATTAAAGACAAGAACTATAAAAATATTGAATCAGATAACTTATCAACAAATTTAAAGGCTCTTACTCATAACAACATCCATTTGTGAGATAAAATCATAAATAATTCTTCTTCAGATCCAATCATACACACTTTTGATGAAAAACACAAACTTATCTCTGGTCCTAAACAAGACTTGTAAATTAAGGTAGCTCTGAAATAGTTCTTTACAAATCCAAAAATGAGGGTCTTTGCAACAACCATCGACCCTTGCTAATAGGTCAATCCTCCTATTTATAACATATTATTAACTAAAAATAACTATCAAAAGTGTAGCTAACTAAAACAAAAACTTGCCACATGGTGCGTTCACCTCTCAGTCTTCTAAGAGTCATCAAATAATCTCACTTGAGTGGATGACTCTTCTCGTACTCTGACCATTTGAGGAAGAGATCCTCACATGTGTTGGAATATGAGAATCTGTGTTGTTCCATTGGGGCTAAAAGGATCTCTCTTATCTCTACCACCCATGACCGATACTTGACTATTCTATGTTTTAACTGTCGCAACACAGTTCAAGCCTTGATCAGGTGTTCCATGAACTTATACACTTGCCTTGACACCATGTTCACCACCTTTTATATCTCTACAGCCCACGATGAGTCTCGTTTGACATGTAATTTGAATATGTCACGCAAGTCAACAAAGTCAATGGGTGTGCCGAATTTAGGGAGGTCAATGTCTCTCATCGCCCGGTTGATCTTGGTCTAGATATTTTTGCACTCGGCCTATTTCTCTTGGATTTACCAATGAGGTTCTTGGGCCATTTTCACCCAGTATTCGACCGACTTCTTTATGCGGTCGATGCTTCTTTCCCTTAGTACCCAGATGTCATTCTCTTTGGAATCTCGACCTTGTTGAACTGCGCTGATGTAGTTGATCCTTTCCACTGCTTGATGTGCTTTCTCATACCACCTTTCCATATCCTTGCACATTGCCAGTGCCACGAGGGTGTCTTCTTGCAGCTCGACTATCCTTGTAGTGAATAGGTGCCACTCATTTGTAAATTTACTATAGGCCTCCTAGAATTTTCTTCTCAGGAACACCGCGACCTGTGTGGTATTCTAGTAATATTTTGCCAAATGGCGTAGATGTTCCAAATCCTTCAGCGCAATGGCCAAATCCTCTTCATCCCTTTTCTCTCTATCCAGGGGTGCATATGTGATTTCCATCCTTGCGTCGATAAGCTCTCATGTCTTGGCATAGTCTGTGTTAATCAATTTTTCCTCTATGGTGATGAGGATGGAGCAATCTAGAGTAGTCCTTTGCTTGGTGGTTCTCTTCACTGTAGCTTTACTTTTCCGATCATAGGAGATGGCCTGTATGTTGACAAATTCATCCACAGGTTCGGGGATTTGTTGATCTCCCTAGTTAAGCATCTTTCCTAGGCTTCCAACGGTGTATATATGTTTAAGATTGGGTTCTTGAACCTCTTCCATGTGTTTCGAAGGTCATGCCTCTGGTTGTTTCTCATTGGGAGGTTGAGTACCGATTGAAATTGAAGCATCAGGGGTAGGCTTGGTACTTACTTTATAATCGACCATTGAGATGATGATTTCCTGCTGTGGAACTTCTTCCTTTTGTTCCATCAACCCTGGCTCGTCCTTCAGACTATCCATTTGGGTCTTCGATACATCGAGTAGCTTAGTGTCTAAGATACTTTCAACCTCCTGGTCATTCTGTGGAAGGCCCCAAATTTGAGCATCGGGAGTTGGGGAAGATGCCTTCTCGGGTTCCTTTTCCTCTGTGATCTTTGGGTTGACCATCCTTTGTACCACCTCATCCCAGTTTTGGGCATTTTCTGTGAAGACTTCATCTCCGATTTTGTCGTGGGTGTATGACCAGTAGGACGACACTTGTGAAGCATGTTGCAAGACCATGCCCTTTGGATCGTGCTTGTAGAATCAACTTTTTTGGAATCTCAACCCGAGTTGGCTCAACCCTTCTTGTTTGTCTTGAGCGGTAGCCTTTACCAAGTAGAACCCTACATGGAAACCATAGGGTATGAACACCCACTTCTTATCCTTGACGAGGGTGGCATTGTATCCTTGCAAGATGGTTTGATAGCATATTTATCCTACTACAAGCCGGTCCAAGACATGAGCTGGTAGGAGATGTGGTGCTCCGGTGGTCCCGAACACCCTGATGTAGGTGTCACGCTCGTCCAAGTACCAGTGGCCTACCTTGGATATTATTTTCTTGGCCGGAGTCGATAGTCTCAGGCATTCCTTCTCAAAAAGAATAAAATAAATTCACGCGATGAATTCATCGTAGATGAGGGAGTAAGAATTCTTATACCTATTTTCCCATAGCACGTTGAAGTAGATGTGGATCGGGATCTCTACAACATGTCATCTTAGATTCATACTTGCGAAGATGTTTCTGGCACACATGACATCGAGCAAGTATGAATCCATGTAGAAAGCTGGTGTCTCTCCTTCCTTCGAGCCAGTTGTACATAGATGCTCAATTTTTTAGAAATTGTTGCTCCCTAGTTGAAACCTTTCCCGAAGATCGCCATTGTATAAGCCAAGGGCATCCATGCCTCTAAAAATATAGAGTAGTACTTCTCTCCATATAATTGGCAAATGAGATCCATCAAATAGATGTATGGCTCCCTTAAGTTGGCCATCCTATACCAGCCAGTTCTCTGGTTGGTGAAATTCTTGGCTCGCTTAAGTTGGTCGTCCCTTACCAGCCTGTTCCTGGCTGGTGTCATGGTGTTCGTAGAACTTCACAATGAAATCTGTATTTAGATGTTTTTCATGGTCTCTGAGTTTGTATTATTTTTGAACTTCCACCAGAAGGAACACTCTGACACACCCACCATTGTCACCATTGATTAAATATTTCTGTGTGTCTGCGTGTTCGATGAGCCACTTCAGGACTTCAATACATGGAAAAACGAGGGTTCTGCTTGCCACCATATGTAGGTACTACCATCAAATGTTCAGGAACACCTCGTCATCAAGCACTCTTACATATGGATCACTGTGTGGGACATATTTCGGGCATTCCTCCCGGCTGATCTTGTTAAATAGTTCTCCCCAATGTGGGAGTGCCATCTTGGACCCCGTGCTTTCCTTTGTATCTCTAAAGGCCAGAGACTGGATGGAAACCTTCTTCATTGCTGTCTTAATGACAGGTTCCAGCCTCAGAGTGTATTCAAATTGTTTTGCAGCCCCTAGAGAGGAGCCTTCTCCTACCTTTGGTTCTTTCATCTTCAGTTCCCTTGATGATTGTGTGGTGGTCGGATTTCTTGGCGACTTTTTTCCTGCAACTAAAATAAAATTTCAAAGATTGTGTAAAACAAAGACCGGATAAAAAACATGTGAATTACAACTAGCAAATTTACAGACTCAGATACATACCTTTGAATCTTGTTAAAACCTGGTTATTTTGACAATCACGGGATTGATACAGCCTTTGAGTTGCTCGTCTTGCTCCTTTAGATGCTCCGAAAATCTCTTAAGTGCAGAATGATTTTGTCTACAATGCCTTAAGAAAATTTAAACAGGGGAAGAACTTATTGTGTCACATCAGACATTCAATTCGGGTTATGAGTGAAATTTTAACAAATCTGTGACCTAATCTCTATAACTTAAATTCATCATGGGTTGACGGCGTAGGCACGGGTGGTGATGTGGTCTATCTGTGATTTTAAACGACTTTTTTGATTGGTGCACGAGGTAGCAACTAATGCGAGATTTGGTATTAATTATCTCTTTAAATGCTCAAAATCTGATCGTATCTAATGCTAAAATGTCCCATTGTGTCGCTCTCTTAGTGGGTGGATCGGGGATCAAATATGTGCTATGAATGTTTTCATTGATGTCCTTATGCAAAAATATTTAACGCCGATCAATTTCACCGTACAATGCTGCCATGGAAAAGATGACTCGGATGTGTGACTCGGACTTCGGGAACCAAGAATGACTCAGGGTAAAACTAGACCGTACGGTTCTCCAATCTGGTAAAGACACGTGGTGTTGAAGACCAATGACCTAATTCACATGTATTAATCGTAGTCAGGACTTTCCTTAAGTTATTCTTTCTAAAAAAAACCTTATCTTATCGATGCCGAAAAAGTATCCAGGGTTGGCAGTCAACAAAAAACCTATCAAGTGCTTTCTTTGGATTAGCTCCCTCGAAAAATTCCTGATGCCGAAAACGCATCGGGGATCGACGATCAAGAATAACTTTTAACACTGTTAGAATGTTTTTAGTGATCTTTTTAGGTTTTCCCCAATTCCAATAAGCGCATCGGGCATTGGCTATCATCGATATCTTTTCTCTCTTCGTTAACGTCTATCCCCCTCGTCTTTTATCGAGGTTGAAGGTCAATCGACTATCGACGATATCCTTATGAAATACTTTGACGCAAACAAAAACTTCCTTTTGCCGATGCCGATGGAGATCGACGCTTGGTGACTGAGGTTTCCTGAGTGGTTCTTTTCCTTCTTTGAATTCCTTCTGATGTCGAATCTGAGCGCTTTGGGTGAAGTGTTTTGGCTATCGATTCTTTATTTAGGTGTTAATGCCTTTTAAGTCACGGGGTTTCATAAGTTCAAACAAAACTGAATATGTGATGAGAGTCATGAGAATAAGAAAATACAAAACTATTTCTCAAAATGAAGTCGAATCAGACTGTGCAAAAGATCAAGTGGTACCCAAAAAAGAAAATAAATGATAGAGGCTTTTTAGGGTGTGTCTAGTGCTCAACAAATGGCGACTTACTGGGCGAAAGTAGAATATCTGTTCCTACCTTGGGCTCAGGTGAAGGTTACGCAAAATCTGATTACGAACTTGATTGTTTTTTATTAGAGCCTCTTTTATCCTTGCCTTTGAAATTCCCTGGCTGATGCATTTGGGCTTGCCTATTGGGTTTTCAACCTTTATTCCACCTTTGTTTCCTATAACCCTGATTCACGCCCCCTTTGACAAGAGTCTAGTAAAGCATTCACTGGCACTAGGCCATTTAGTTACCCTTATTAACTTGCTACTGTGTTGCTCTGTTGCCAGTGAGCATCCATAGCCCCAACGGAGTCACCCTGACGTCAGAGACCTTGCTTCGCTACCAGTGAGTGTCCATAGCCCCGATGGATTTATCTGCATACCCTCTCCTACTGTACGCTCATTTGATATAGTTGATTTATTTCGGAAGAATTCCCTTAGCGAATGGGAGAGGAGGACGTCTATTATTTTCAAAATGAGATGGTTAAGGTGAAATTTTGCTAGCTCTTTATCTGAGGTACATGTAGTCCTTTCCAACTCTTACCATCTTTCCCTTAAGGTTTTACCAGACCACCAGGCAGACACTTCATCACTTTTCCAAGGTTGTTCATCTGTGCAGGTTAGATAGACAACCCCTTAAAACAACCACAGGTCCCCTAACACTTCTTATGTTGTATGTGAGCGATGAGTCAGGAACAAAGTTCATCATATCACATGAATTGAGGTCAACCAATGTTTTGCTAAACACAATCTTCAAAAGAACAAAAGTAATATAGCAAGAAACATAAACAAAAACTTCACTCCGCAATTAGCCTTCCTAAAAACAAAACATCATGAAAACACATACACACACTTTTTTTTTTCTTCTTTTAATGAAAATATTGCTTTAGGGCTTGGCCATTCACCGGGAGGGAATTAGGTTCCCCCCGGAGATTCTGCAACCGATACGTGCCTACTCGAATTTTCTTGGCTACCTTAAAATATCTGAGCCATAGATTCTAAAACTTAGAGTGTTTTCCTTTAGGCTCATTTTCTCTGTCCCATTTTAGGACTAAATCTCCAACTTCAAAATTATTTTCTTTAGCCTTATGCTTATCAAACCACCTTTTAACTATCTGCTGATGAGCTATGAACTATGATTTTTCTTTCTCCTTTTCCTCTTCCAGCACGAGGAGGGTATCAATTCTTTGTTGTATGACTCATGAGGGTTGTCCTCTCGAATCTTGAGCAAGTTGAAGAGATGGAAGATATAGCCCGTTCGGGAGAATGTATTCCTGTCTGTATACCATAAAGTATGGGGAATTCCCAATGGATTCCTTGGGTGTCACTCTATTAGACCATAAGGCGTTGTGGAGTGAACTATGCCAATTCATCTGGTTGTCTGCAAATTTGTTCTTTAATATTCTTGCTAGGTTCTTATTTGTTGATTTTTCCACTCCATTCCCCTGTGGATAGTAGTTTGCAGAGTATCTTATTATGATTCCTTTATCTAGAGAAAACTCTTTTAATAAGGTGGAAGAAAAGTAAGCTGCATTATCAAAAACAAGGATGGAGGGTACCCCAAACATTGTGATCAACTGTTGTTCTATGAATTGTATCACCAGATTTTCATTTACATGAGCCAGAGGGATGGCCTCTGCCCATTTCGTTAAATAGTCTGTGGTAGTTAGTATGTATCTATGATGTTTTGAAGAAATCTGTGTAATTTCTCCTATGATATCTAACCCCCATTGCTCGAATGGCCTGGAGACAACCACAGGTTGGAGCCAGACAACTGCTCTCTTTTCCTTCCCCTCGCTTATTTGACACATATTACAGTTCCTAGCGTATGTGTGAGCATCCTTGAACAGAGTAGGCCAATAATAGCCAACTCTCAATATTTTATGAGCAATGGTGTTTCCTGCGAAATGTCCACCTGCAGGACCATCATGGAGCTCCTTCAGAATTTTGTCTGCATCTTCACGTTCAAGACATATTAAAAGTACCCCATCATAATTAACACAGAAGAGCACCGAATTTATGAGGCAATATTGTGTTGATTTCAACCTGAGGGCCCTCCTTTCCCTAGGATTTAGGATTTCTATGAAAGTTCCATGATGCAAAAGATAAGTCAGTTTCTCATACCAGGTCTCTTGCCCTGGGGAGATGTATGAAGCTTCACCACACCATAATACAAATTCATTCTCCCATCTGGGGTCTTCATTTACTTGGTCCTAGGCTTCAACTGCCAGTTTGCATAACCCTTGTCCTTTAACTAATTTAGCAGATTTTATATCTAGATCAAATTCCTGGACTACTGCCATCGAGTCTCCTCTTTTTTCCCCCATCTCCTATTGAGTGAATAGGCATCGGACTGCAGGGTGAGGCATGATGAATTTAGTATGGTTCTTAAGGATGTAAGATCTGAAGTGTTTCACTACCTTGTATACCACATAATCTTGCTTATCTATAACAGGGTAATTTAGTTCGACCCCTTGGAGATTAGTGCTCATGAATGATACTAGGGCCTTGTTGTTGTCATCATCCTTCTGAGTCAATACTGCAACTAACGATTGGTCGAAGGCGAAAGTATAGAGGAAGAAATATTTGCTAAAATTGGGACTTCGCAACACCGGGGCTTGAGATATCGTAGTATTAATATTGCTGAAAGCCCTTTTCCGTTAATTGTCCCACTTAAATTCAACATCTTTGTGGATAATGTTTTGTAAGGGTTTGATAGTTTCATCAAAGTCGGGGGTGAATTTTCTTATAAAATTGATTTTCACGAAGAAAAATTGCATAGCCTTTTTGTTGTGAGGTAATGGAAGCTGAGCTATAGCCTTAATCCTTTCTGGGTCTATGAGAATCCCTGCTTGAGATATAATATGACCTAGCAATTTACCTTCCTCGAGACCAAATATAGTTTTCTTAGGGTTTAAGGAGATACCATATTTCCTACACCTTTCGAGAATCTGGGTTAAGTGTTGGATGCGATATTCTCTGTTCTTTGAATACACAATCACGTCATCCAAATAGATTACTACACATTTGTTGATTATTCCTCGAAATGCTACGTCCATGGCCCTCTGGAAGGTTTCCCCTGCATTGATTAACCCAAATGGAATACGTTTATAAGCGAAGGTTCCCCACTTGGTTCGGAAGGTAGTTTTCAAACGGTCTTCCTTTGAAACTAGTACTTGTTTGTAACTTGAAAAACCATCCAGTAGGGAGAAAATCTTAGAGCCTGACACGGTCTAGAAGAGTTTCTCCATTGGTGGGTCTGGGTAGTTGTCTTTTTCTGAAGCTCTGTTGAGGTTTCTGAAATCTATGCATAGGCGGATATCCCCCGAATTTTTCCTCACAGGAACCAAATTTGCTACCCATGTAGAATGTCTAACCTGGAAGATATCTTGGCATCTAGTAGTTTCTTTAACTCCTGACACATGAGAGGCTCCTGGGATGGGTGGTGTTTCCAGAGCTTTTGTTGGAAGGGTTTTACTTCATGCTTTAACAAGATAGTGTGTTGAATGATATGAGTATCATAACTTTTCAGATCTTGGTAGGACCATGCGAAAACATCTTGATATTGTCTGAAAAGTTTGAGATAGGCCTTCCTTTCCTCTTTAGATACTGTCTTGCCGAAATTTATATTCTTGGGATTTTCCGGGGTTCCTATATTTATAGTTTTGTGCATGGGACAAGAACTCCCCATCTTTGCATTCTTTGACCCTTTAAATCTTTCCCTCAAGTAAAAA
This sequence comes from Picea glauca, assembly GCA_000966675.3. Classification (NCBI taxonomy): domain Eukaryota; kingdom Viridiplantae; phylum Streptophyta; class Pinopsida; order Pinales; family Pinaceae; genus Picea; species Picea glauca. Next base: position 63,520 of record JZKD02S1614473.1, on the reverse strand, counting down.
AGATTCTCTAAATTGGCTACTTCCTTCAGTATCGTGTGGGATCTTGGTTTGTCAATCAGTTGATCTGTATGAGGATCGGTTCCCACTAATTTCTCTTGGAATAATTCATCATCAATAGCCAAGTCTTTAAAATTATCTTGATTGGTCAAAAAGTTGATGATCTGTTCATCTCCTTCAAAGACCTTCCAATTAGAAATATTGTTGGGCACTGATGATTTGTAGAGAAACTCCACAGTGGATCGGGAGGCTTCATAGTATTCTAGTGATGATAGCCTATAGGTAGCGGTGGCCAGAGAATCAACAAGAGTGTTCTTTGTTCTGGGGATCGTTGTAATGTTGAAGGCTTCAAAATGTTGTATTAGTCTGTGCATTTCCTGTTGGTAACTCCTCAGGTGGGGAGAGTTGCAATGTATAATGTTCCTTGTCCAACGATGTTTTCATAATGTTTGAAAACATTCAATTCTTTAACATTTAAGTCTATGGCTTTCTTCGTCCCTTGTACTAGGGCTTCATACTTGGTGATGTTGTTTGTGCATTCAAATTCTAGTCTACAAGATAAGAAACTTCATTTACCCTTTGGGTCAATGAGGATGCACCCTGCTCCTGACCCTTATTGTGATTTAGTTCCATCGAAGTATAAGGTCCACATTTGTGAGCGAAAACCGTCAAATTCCTTTTTCCTATCACTTTCCTCCTTTCGTCTTATCTGTTCCATGGTTTCTAACGCCCGTTCCTGACAGAAGAGGGTTTCCTTCGCTGTCATTGGCAAATTTTCCTGAAAACTTACTTCAGAGTTTTGAGTAAGAGGGACATCAGATGAGAGGGGGGAGAAATTCCTGAAATTAGAATCACAGGAATATTTTCCTAGCACGGGAAAGTCTGCCGATGAGGGCTCATTAAGGGTTTTCAGGTTGGTGACCGTGTGTTTTAGATATCTTTCTGTATCGATTCTGATCATATTCGTGTGTCCCTTTAATGGAAACCAAAGGTGAGCCCAGCCTGTACTAAAGTATCCATTTAAATTCTCAGACCAATATCGACTTAGTAGCAGTCCATAAGCTTATGGTATATCTACTACAATGATGTCAATTACTTGAATAAATTTGGGGTGTGTCGCTATTTTGATCATTACATCTTTGAGCTCTCCCATAACCTTCACCTGGGTTCTATCTAGTTGTATTACATGTTTATCGCTTTTGAGAGGGACTACGTTTAAATTTTTGCAAATAGACAATGGCATAACATTGGAGGATGCTCTTGAGTCAACCAAATAGTTATGGAGGTTTCTGTTGAAGAATTCAAATGTCAAAAGGAACAGTGGGACAAAAGGTTTTCCCTTCTTATCTTCAAAGTAGGAATTCACAACTGGTTTATTTATTAGATCTTTGGGAGTTAGATTTTCTCCTTGGTCAGTGCTTGTTGTAGGATTTTCTACTGATTTCAATGCTTGTAACAAAAAGTCCTTTTGCTGAGGGATTCTAAACATGTCTATGACCGATATGTTTGCCTTCAAAATTTTCAAATCTTCTACTGTTTTGTAGTCTAGCTTGGGCGATTCTCATGTATGGATGTTTATAGGGTTTCTTCAGGGAAAAAAAGGTGCTTTCAGGTGATCGGGAGCTATTTTTCCTCCCGAAGTTTGGGTTGTAGTGAGGTCGTTTGAGACAGTTTGACCTCTACTTTGTGTTTACACAACCAAGACTTCTGTGGGTGGTTCTTGAACTTCAAATAGGTCATTAGAAGGCATTGGTAGGTCAGGGTCCCATATTAGCATGGCCATTTCTTATGGTTGGTCAACCTCTTCCTGATCGATGATATTCATAGCTGAGCTGCTTGACTGTCCGGTTAGGGAAAATTCATCTAGAAACCCATTGGCCATCAAATTCATGGCATGCACCCATTGTGGGCAGTCTCTTTCAAAATGTTTCTCTTGGTGATAGGTACATAAAGAGTCGTATGCTACATTTCCCATATCGATGTTCAAGTTGGTTGGGGGAGGTTCAATCGCTTTGAATGGTGTATTTATTTTGAAAAAGGTGTTATAGGGCCTCTGGCCTTTGTTTCCTTCCCCTGCACTTCTCTTCATGTCTATGATTTCGTTCGACAACTTCTTAACCATGCGCTGTAAGTCTTCTATGTCTCCACTTCCCTTTTCCGGACCTTGTTCTGTTTGTTTCCCTGGGGGTCTAGTCCACAGGAGTCCCCTCCTGGGAGGAGGTTGAACTTCCTTCTTAACTAATGAGACATGACCTTATTTACATCCTTTCATTTGGAACTCTATTGTTTTGGCTTCTTCAAAATTCTCCGCTAAGGTTGTTTTGGCAGCCCTCTTCACAAACATGGAAATAGAAGCCAGGAGAGCATTAACATACACTTCGATTTGCAAATCCTGAGTGGGTTTAGCTTCGGGTTGAAATTTTTTTAGGATAGTGGTGAACCGTTGATTAAAGTCTTTAACATTTTCCTTTGAACTCATGGTGGTGGCAAACAATTCAGCCATCAAAGCTGCTGTAGTGGTTTCTTCTTCAAATTTATCTAGAAAATCCTTTTGAAACTTCGTCCAACTTGTTATGGATCCTACCGGTAAATTAAAATACCACGTGGAGGCCGAATTCTCAAAATTATAGGGGAAAATCCTGCATTCTACGTCTTCATGTTGGACATTCATCAGTCTAATAGCCATTATGAATTTTTTGATATGGTCTTCAGGCAATCCTGAGGTTTCAGGGTCAAATTTAGGGAGTAACTTTTTTGGATGTCGAGGAAGGTTGTGTAATCTTCCAGGGATGGCCAGAGCATCTCTGGCTAACCAAGGTTGATTATTCCGAGGTGGGTTTCCCATTTCTTCGTTATGATAATTGTTATGTTCCATGTCGTCCGATCCCAAAACTGAGCGTTCTGAGTTAAACCCTTCCTCGTCCAAAAAATCCTCGGGTTCAGAGCAGTTACTGACCAATGTTTCTAGGATTAGATTGAGAGGATGTTCAATTTTAGTAAGAGAGAAATCTATCAGGTCTTCTACTGTGTGAAGGAAAAACTGGTCAGGGGTATCGACCACCGGTATGCTTACTTTTTTTCTACGAGGAAGTAACAGAGATAAGGGCATTTCTCCGATTTGTCGGGCGTAAGCTCTTGTGATTCTTCTGAACTAGTTCAACTCCTCACGAGGAAGAGCGTAAGTTATCTTAGGGAATAGATGTTCTTCCTCTTGCTGGGGTGAGTTACTCGTTTTAGGAGTACTCAGTGTGTGTGGGATGTCTTGGGAATGACTAGCCATGCATGTGGGCTATTTTTAATCTACAGGCTGTGTGAAATATTATGTGAAAAATATTGTTAGCCATTCATTCTTTAGGCCCTCCTTCTAGAGCCAATTATGTTGAGGGGTCCTAAATCCCTTTAACTCAACAGTAGGAACCGAACCCACCATTGAGGCCCAATTATAATCTGCAACGTTTAATGGCGGAATGGTTCTCCAGATCTTGCGATTCAGCCAAATGATCGATGGGATTTACGTAGTGATTGACATGACGTCTTCTTGCGAAAGCTCCTCCTTCAATTCAAACATTCTCTTTTTTGTATTTTTTCTTATAGGTGGGACCGATACAAGATAAATGCTGGTATAAACCAGATGGGTAACAAAGGGGAGGGACTTAACTAGTAAAGATTTGCTAATCTCCCCAGGTAATCATATTTCCCAGGCTTTCGATGGTGTATATTTGTTCAAGACTGGGTTCTTGAACCTCTTCCATGTGTTCCAAAGGTCCGACCTCTGGTTGTTTCTCATTGGGAGGTTGAGTACCGGTTGAAATTGAAGCATCAGGGGTAGGATCATTACTTACTTGATAATCGACTGTTGAGATGTCGATTTCCTGCTGTGGAACTTCTTCTTTTTTTTCCCCCGAACCTGGCTTGCCCGTCGGACTATCCATTTGGGTCTCTGATAAATCGAGTAGCTCTGTGTCTACGACATTTTTTACCTTCTGGTCATTCTGTGGGAGGCCCCAAATTTGAGCATCTTGAGTTGGGGAAGATGCCTTCTCGGGCTCCTTTTCTTTTGTGATCTGCACCAGAGTCACGAGAGACACCTCCAAACTTTCCTCATCGTCATAGATTGTTATCAAGTCTTGGAGGCGGTTTGGTGCACTTTATCTCCCTGATGTTCTTGCTATCTCCGGCTGAGCTGAAATGTCCCTTGGTGATCCAACTTGCGGTGTTGTAACTTCAGGGTTATCTAGCCTAGGGATTTCGTCAATTTGTATTAGCTCAGGGCCACTTTGACCTGCCCGACTTTCATCTGGGTTGTCGGTAGGGACCCTTATCATTCCTACGAGGTTCGTGTCATTCTACAACTAATCAATTACTCATTGCACATGTTCAATTATGAGCAATCCCCTTGCCCATGCCTCTGGTGTCATAGGAAATCCCTTGTTTTGCACTAGAGACACTAGGGGAACCTCTGTTGCCTCTGCCACTCTGATTTCTTCCTTGGATCTAAGGGTCTCTTGAGTCGAATGTTCTATTTTCGTTGCCTATTCATCCAGGCTCATGGCCCCGAACCTAGTCATTTTTGGGTCTACCATCCTTTGTACCACCTTGTCCCAGTCTTGGGAATTTTTTGTGAAGACTTCATCTTCGAATTTGTCGTGGGCGTACGACCAGTAGGACGACACTTGTGAAGCGTGTTGCAAGAACATGCCCTTTGGATTTTTCTTGTGGAATCAGACCGTTTGGAATATGAACTCGAGTTGGCTCAACCCTTCTTATTTGGCTTGAGCAGTATCCTTTACCAAGTAGAACCTTACATGGAAACCATAGGGTATGAACGCCCGCTTATTATCCTTGACCATGGTGGCATTGTAGCCTTGAAATATGGTTTGATAGAATATTTCTCCTACTACAAGATGATTTGGGACATGAGATGGTAGGAGATGTGGTGCTCTGGTGGCCCCAAACACCCTGATGTAGGTTTCACGCTCGTCCAAGTACCAATGGCCTACCTTGGATATCATTTTCTTGGACGCAACCGATAGTCTTGGGCATTCCTTTTTAAAAAGAATAAAATAAATTCACGCAATGAATTCATCGCAGAAGAGTGAGTAAGACTTCTTATACCTATTTTCCCATAGCACACTGAAGTAGACGTGGACCAGAAGCTCTGCAACATGCCAGCTTAGATTCATGTCGACGAAGATGTTTCTGGTGCACATGACATCGAGCAAGTATGAAGCCATGTAGAAAGATGGTGTCTCTCCTTCCTTTGGCATCTGATCTAATTGTACACAAATGCTCATTTGTTTAGAAATTATTTCTCCCCAGTTGAAACCTCTCCCGAAGATCACCACTTTGTAAGCCAAGGGCATCCACGCCTCTGAAAATATGGAGCAATCCTTCTCTCCATATAATTGGAAAATGATATCCATCAAATATATGTATGTATCTCTTAATTTGGCCCTCCTGTACCAACCAATGCTTCGATTGGTGAACTTCTTGTGTTCCCTCCACCATGAGGTCATCACTTGGTTGGTGTCGTGGTGTTCGTAGAACTTCACGACGAAATATGTATTTAGATGTTCCTCGGGGTCTCTGAGTTTGTAGTATTTCTGAACTTCTACCGAAAGGAACACTCCGACACACCCATCATTGTCATCGTTGATTAACCATTTCTGTGTGTCTGTGTGGTCGATGAGCCACTTCAGGACTTCAATACAGGGAAAAATGGGGGTTCTGCTTGCCACCATATGTAGGTACGATCGTCAGATGTTCGGGAACAGCTTGTCGTCGAACGATCTTACATATAGACCACTGTGTAGGACATATTATGGGTATTCCTCCCAACTGATATTGTTAAAGAGTTCTCCCCAATGTGGGAGTTCCATCTTGGACCCCGTGCTTTCCTCTGTATCTCCAAAGGCTGGAGGTTGGATGAAAACCTTCTTCGTTGCTGTCTTAATGACAGGATCCGGCCTTAGAGTGTATTCCAATTATTTTGTGGCCCTTGGAGAGGAGCCTTCGCCTAACTTTGGTTCTTTTAGCTTCGGTGCCCTCGACGATCTTCTGGTGGTTGGATTTCTTGGTGGCATTGTTCCTGCAACTAAAATAAAATTTCAAAGGCCGTGTAAAAAAAATATCGGATAAAAAACATATGAATTACAACCAACAAATTTACAGACTCAGATACACACCTCTGAAGCTTGTTAAAACATGGTTATTTTGATAATCACGGGATTGATACAGCCTTTGAGTCGCTCATCTTGCTCCTTCAGAGGCTACAAAATTCTCTTACGCGTAGAATGATTTCGTCTACAACACCTCAAGAGAATTTAAACATAGGAAGAACTTACTGTGTCACATCAACCATTCAATTCGGGTTATGAGTGAAATTTTAACAAATCTGCCGTCAAATCTCTATAACTTAAATTCATCATGGGTTGACGGTGGAGGCATGGGTGGTGATGTGGTCTATCAGTGATTTTAAATGGTTGTTTTGATTGGCACATGAGGTAGAAAATAATGCGGGATTTGGTTTTAGTTAGCTCCTTAAATGCTCAAAATATGATCGTATCTAATGCTAAAAAGTCCCATCGTGTCGCTCTCTTAGTGGGTGGATCGAGGATGTGCTATGAACATTTTCGTTTATGTCCTTCTGCAAAAATCTCCGATGTCGATCAATTTCACCATACAATGTTGCCGTGGAAAAGCTGACTCGTCTAAATATACAATTACAAAATCATCTAGAAATGACCTGAATACATCATTCATCACATGCATGAAGGTTGTCGAAGCATTACAAAGTCCAAATGACATAACTAACCACTCAAACAATCCTTGTTTGGTTTTAAAGGTTGTTTTCCATGCATCCTATTCTGTAAACCCGATCTGATGGTATCCACTACGCAAATCCAACTTATTGAAATAAACAACACTCTTTAATCGATCAAGTAAATCATCTATATGAGGAAGAGGGTATCAATTTTTCACCGTGATTTTTTGTTTAAGGCTCGCTAATTGACACACATTCGCCATGTGCCATCCTTCTTTGTCACCATCATGATCGGATAACCACAAGGATATGAACTGGGTTTGATGACCCCTTGATCCAATAAGCCTTGTACCTACTTTTTGATCTCTGTCATCTCTACGGCCGACATCTTGTACATGCCCACATTAGGAAGATGAGAATATTGTTGAAGATTCATTTCATGTTGGATTTCCCTCTTAGGAGTTAATCCATTTGGTTCCTGGAAGATGTCATCATACTTAGAAACAATATCAATTAATTCTTTCTTATGAGAAGGATCACATCCTTGGAAGGCGTCAAATTTTCCGACATCCTTTTCCCTTACGACCATGAGTACATATCTCTTATTAGTGTTTACGAGTCTCTTAATTTGTCTTGCACTAGAAAGTGTTGTGTTTACCTTCATGCTATGGGCTCTAACAATATATTCGACTACCCCTTTAGTAAGGTGATATTTATTCTCATGACGTAAGAAGACTGCTTTTCTATCATAAAGATAAGGACTCCCTAGCACTATGACACATATATCAAGTGATACAACATCCAAATCCACTTCATCAATCAACTTTGAAGCAATAGAAAATCTGAGCCTACACTGCTTGGTGACATTAAGTTTTTCTTTATCACATACACAACCAAGAGGATAAGGCTTTGGATGTGGTTTAGTTTCAAGACCCATCTTTTTGACAAGTGCTTTAGATATCAAGTTTACTTGGGAACCCAGATCAAACAATGTATCTATGTTAGTGTGCTTAGATACAACTCTTATATGAAACAGTTCATTCCTCTTTATTTCATCATCATGAGATTCATTATTGGAATTTGAACTAGCATGAAGGGAATCTTTACCTTGTACTCCAACCACTGTGATATTTTCCTCGTCTCCTGAATCGGAACCAAGATCTTGTTGCACTTTAGCAACGGTCTTTGTCTTCCCCTTTCCGCCAAACTGGTTCGGTCTTTTCTCTGGATGTAATTTCCAACAGTGTTCATCATCGTGACCATGCTTCTTGCAATGAGTGCAAGATGGATTTCCTTCTTCCCTCTTTACAGTGGCGGTCTTTTTGTCCTTCCTTTGAAACTTTCCTTTAAATTACTTATGTGGGAATTTGGAAGGTTTCTTTGTGGGATCTTCTTGAACATGTTTTTCCTCGTTCTCAAGGTGAGTGGCTTGCACACAAACTTCGTCAAGAATGGTGGGGTTAAACAGTAGTAAAGTATGACAAATATAATTGTGAAGTGCGCCAATATACTTCATTAAAGTTTCATAAGAATCTAAAGGAATGCTTAATGCAAGAGATTTCTTCCTAAATTCTTCCGTGAAACTTTGTACAGTTTGACCTTTACTTTGTCTTAAAGTTTTCCATTCCATCATTTCTTTATGTAAATAACCCAATGGGTAAAATTTCTTCCTTATTGTCGATTCAAATTCCAACCATGAGGAAAGAAGATTACCACACTTACTTCTATCCTGAAGTTTTCTCTCCCACCATACAAGAGTAGTGCCTTCCAACCGAAGAGAGGACAATTTCACTTTAAATTCCTCTTCATCAATCTGTTGAACACGACAATATACTTCAACCTATCGGATCCAATTATCTATCTTTCAGGATTAACATATCCATTAAACATATGTAAATCAAACTTTACATCAAGCTTTAATAATGGTTTCTTAAAAGAATCTTTATGGCTAGAATGATGAGAATTATGAGAATGATCAAAGGAAGAAGAGATAGAACTCGATGGTGAAGATGGAGGCTCAGGAGGGTCTCCTCCAACCCCTTGATTCATTGAAGCATTTTCATCCACTGATGCTTCCTTTTTCTTCCCTTTCTTTGCCATTCTCTTCTCATATTCTCCATACATTTTCTCGACCATATCTGACATGCGATAGAAGACCATATGGAATTTTTTCTCCTGTTTATCACACTTGTCCTCTTCATACATTTTATTCCTTCAGGATGCATGACCAACTTTGGGGTTGAAAGTCTCAAGTGTTCCTTCACCCTGTTTATGCTTGGCCCTAGTAAGTATTCACACTCAACAATTCAAGTCAAAGATGATTTTTCTGATACCAACATGATCCAGGATCTTTTCATCGATGTGACTTATTAAAGAATTGTGTTAAATGAGTATAAACTGAAATGAAACATAAATAAGGAAATCTCAATGATAAAGAGACATAAGCATCAGATCTAAACACAAAAAACTTGATAACGGAGTTCGTTCCTGGCAGACTGCGTCTCCAGGTCATGCTCTCAAATGGGTAGGCAATTTTATTAACTCATCAAAATAATTTGGCAAAATACATAAGTATACCTCATTCTGGAGTTAATATGGAGAAGATTTGCTCATATCAGAAAAAAAACAACACCTCTGAATTCACGGCGTCGAATTAACCAAAAATGACTGTCTCCACGCCTCAATCTGACTCTCGCACTTTCAGGCCCAAGATAAATTATGTCTTGGTTTCCGTGCTTGCAACCTGCAATAAATTCACAAAAATCTGCCTTGAAAAATGTGCCCAACCATACCGTCGCACGCCCTGCTCCTCTCCCCCATGCACTAGAAAATATCACTTTTTAAATTTAATGTTGGGTGGAGTTAACAAGCTGGCCGTTTGGCCCAACGGTTGGCAGAGTATTATTTAGGCGTTTGGTTGGGGGAGGTCCGGGGGTCAAACCCGCGGGCCTCCTCCCTTTGGCTTGTTTGTTTTAACTGTGGAACATCCATATAGAACCTCTGCTAAATTTAGTTGTGGTGATATGTTTAGTGGATTATTTTTTGTAGCCATCCGGATATGGCGGGATATGTATTAGCCTATTTTTGAAAAGATCGGTTGCTGGACCTCACTGTGCATTTTCCCACTGCCACGTGGAAGCCCATGACTGGGCCACATGGTGACCTTTTATTGGCCCATGTCACCACACTGTACAGTCATGCCACATCATCCATGTCGATTCATCTTGCCACGTCACCTGTCAGGCGGCTGTACGAATTACCACGTGGCCGTACAAACTGCCACGTGGCACTTTTCTATTGGTCCATAGACTGACTGGAAAACACCAAAAATGAGTGACACGTAGCAGCCTCTGGTGCTACCACATACCCTATATGGATGTTGACATCATTCATATTGATGCTGACATCAACAGTATGGATGCAGACTCATCCCTATTGACTGGGCTAGGTTGACCAAAACTTTGACCACGAATATCTTTTGATCCATAACTCCGTTTGATGAGCCGTTTACACCATTGGAAATCTTGCGATGCACTCTTCGTGATGATGCTAATTTAACTAAGTTTTGAGGACTTTGATTTTTTTTCCCTTTTTCATCTGCTGAGGCCGCTCTAAGCTTCCTAAGGTGCTTCTGCAAATTCTGAGTTATCCTTAGACTTCTCTGGATCCTTTTTGGTCACTTAGGGATTTCATGTACTATTACTGAAATGTTTAATGAGGAGAGCTTTGATTCTTGTGTTGGACGTATTGTGGACTATTCCTTTTCATTTTCTCAACACTCAGGTTGTGTAAGAATGTACTTCATATTGTATTCTATTCTTATGTATGAAGGGTGCATTCTTATTTCTGTTATTCGAAGAATGTTTGTCTAAAGTCGTGGGTGTAAAACTGTAATTGACTGTTCAAATGGTAGACTATTTTTTATTTGCTGTTGTTTATTCATGTTGTTGTCTTTGCTTCATGTGAACTATTTCCCGGGCCCTCGATAGGATCATTGTTGGTTCTATGTCCACTTTCTGGTTGCCTTAGTTTAGTCTAGACACATGCATCTTAGATTAGCTACATTTCATTCTTTATCTTAGGAAACCTTCATTAGTGGACCGGGCCATAACCGGTAAAACCAAAACCGAAAATGGTTGCCAGGCCTTAATCTGGATGGGTTTCCTATTCCAAATGATGAGAGGTCTAATTGGGACTTCTTATCGGGTGTAACTCCTTTTGTTGATAAAGGGTGATTTTTCCTGTGTCAATAGAGTCATAACAAACTCTTCTATGTAAAAATAGGCAAGATATGTCTAGCAAAACCATAGAAATGCACAAAGTATTTGTAAAAAGTAACCCAATGTTGTATTATACCTTAGATTTTACTTGTGCAAGTTGTTAGGGATGTGGTTTATCATAGTAGATCTGTTCATGTTGTTTATTTTTCAATTTCAAGTTTAAAACGGGTGGATGTGCAAAAGAGGCAAAGTTTGTCTTGTAATTTGCAAGGTATAAACTGTACTATGTGACTAAATGAAAATGCACGCCCTAGCTTCCCTTTAGCTCCAAATTTGTTTTATAAGTTTTAAGATGGAGTTACATAAATGGTAAATTTACCTATGCATCTAAAGTTGATTTGAAGAACAAGAGAGGTTGCTTTCATGCACCTAGAATTGGGGTTTCATATAAATTTGAATGCAAAACTGCCTCAGCCTCAAATGCACGCCCTAGTCTCAATTTTGAGCCAAATTTTGTGGTTCAACTTGCATAAGCTGTAGTTTGTGATTTTACACATGTCTATAAATTTATATTGACATTTTTAGACATAAACCTATCTGGTGTGCATAGGCGATGACCGATTGAATTCTTGTTACTAACTTAAAAATTTGGCAACAACACCATTCCAATAGTGTCACATGTGCATCTTTGACAATAATTAACAACTTACAACAAGAAGAAATGGCAATGAAAAATATCTTTAGAAATACATGCAGAAAAAAAATTCTACACACTCATATACAACATGGTATACCACCTAGATGTTGAAAGAAGTAAAACAAATAATACAACTAAAGTAAATTATGCACAAGTTCTTTTTATTTTCAATGAAAATACGAAAATTATTAGCCTAAATTTCTTCAAAACAAACAAAATTTAGCCAAATTGGTGAAATTCTGCATAAAAAAATATTGGATCAAAACAATGAATGTAGCATTGACAGCTGCAAGAATTCTCTAAGAACATCTTGATTCCTCAACAACCCTCAACAAGTGATCATTCCAATATTTATAACCTGTTTGTACTATTAGTAGTACATTTACACTCCAAAAAGGATGATTTCTATGCACAAAGATTCACAACATTATGATGAATCATAGGATGGTGGGTTATGAGGGAAACCAAGGTCATTTTTTCATTTTCAGTCATAAAAGATTATGTTGTACAAAAATACTTTGTAATTTGCAAGGTTGAACCTGTACTAATTAGTGACAACATTGAAATGCATGCACAATATTCCCCGTAGCTCAAAAATTGATTTAAAGGTTGTAATACAGAGTTAGATACATTTTGAATTTACATATGTCATTTAAAGTGAAATTGAAGAGCATGAGAGGTTGCTTTCATGCAACTAGATTAGGAATATCATGTAAATGTGAATGCAAAACTACCTCAGAGTAAAATGCACACCCTAGTGCCATTTTTGAGCAAAATTGAGTGGTTCAACTTGCAAAAGCTGTCATTTGTGATTTCACACCCATCTATAACTTTATATTGGCATTTTCAGATACAAACGTACTTGATGTGCATAAAGGGTAACACTTGTTTTCTCTTTTTCTTTAAAGAACAATTGTTTATTCTTGTTACAAATTCTTCTTTCTCAACATAATTTAAAATTCCTTACAAAAAATAAGCATAATATAAAATCTATATGAGTGGAAATATGAATTCCACTTTGGCTTAAGTATATTGAAACCAAGAAATTATAAAAAAAATATCTTACTAACATATCTTGCAGATGAATATTTCTTGTAAATGTTCGACAAAACAGGTATTCCAACAGAGGGTGAACACCTTCAATAACCACTCACATAACTAGAATAAAGATCAACACATCGATGTTTTCACATGGAAAAACCCCTACAGGGAAACATCCACAGCCCCAGCCAACGTGACCACTTGGAGTAGTTTATTAATGCAAAGAAAAATATTACAGATAGATTTTACAAGAGAGTTTCTCACAATTGATCATTGGCAAATGACCCTCCATGCTCTTTAAATAGAGATCATGGACCAATTGGGTGTTAATCCATGGATCAATGGCTGTTAAGATCGAGGAGAGTATGAACCGTCGAATCACTCTATGTCGGGAACATATCGTGACTGTCGGATTTCCTAACTACAAATTCATACTAAAGAAACACACTATAAAACACACTTTTGCCTAACGACACAATAGACCAAGTAGATCTTACTAAATCCTAATTGTCTAAATATCCTAACATCCCCCCTTAAGAACAACTTGGGATAGGATTGAAGGATTTACAATAGTGACACAATAGGAGAAGGAAGGAGGCATTAGAGCCTATCCCCCCCTAATGACAACTTCCTCAACTCCTAACATAGATCAAAGTTTGGAAAACTTCGCTTCTGTAAGAGAGTTTGTGAAAATGTCTGCAACTTGATCTTCTGTAGGGCAAAAGAGCACTTCAATAACTTGATCATGAATGAGCTTTTGATGAAGTGCATGTGTAGCTCGATGTGTTTGCTGTGCTGATGTTGAACTGGGTCTTTGGCGAGCTTGATGGCACTTTGATTGTCACACCAAAGGCTGGTTGGATGCGGGTGATAGAATCCAAACTCTGAAAGGATCTTTTGAAGCCACAGAGCTTCCTGAATTGCATTTATCACTGCTCGGTACTCGACTTCTGCTGAATAAAGTGCAATAGCCTATTGTTTCTTACAGGCCCAAGTGACATGTCCTGAACCAAGGCTGAAAACATAACTTGCAATAGACTTCCGATCATCTGGGTCACCGACCCAATCTGAATCAGTGAAACTAACCAATAAGGGAGTCCCCCCTGAACTGTAATGTATCTTGAACTGAACTGTACCACGAACATAGCGAAGTATCCTTTTAGATGCTTTCCAATGGATTTCATGGGATTTTTGCATATATTGGGCAACAAGACCAACAACAAAGGAAATATCAGGACAGGTATGAGTCAAGTATAAGAGGCTACCAACTAACTGATGATACAGGGTGGCATCAACTTCAGGAGAAGTACAGGTGGAAGAAAGCTTGACTCTAGACTGGAAGGGAGAAGGGGTTGGTTTACGATCGTCCATGTGAAAGCGACGAAGAAGGTCACAAGCATACTTAGATTGGGAAAGAAAAATTCCTTCATTGGTTTTCAAACTTGGAGGCTAAGGAAATAGTGCAAAAATCCTAATTCTGTCATTTCAAATTTCTTCTTAAGGTTTGTTTTCACATGGTTTAAAAGTTTTGAGTCACTACCAGTAAGGATAAGGTCATCAACATAAAGGACAAGGATTATGAGATGACTTCCTACTTTCTTGGTATAGACATTAGAATCAGAATGACATCTAGAGAATTCAGTGGCAATAAGAAAGCTATCCATTTTGGCATACCAAGCTCGGGGAGCTTGCTTGAGGCCATAAAGAGATTTCTTGAGGTGAAAAACAAGGCTAGAGTCATTCTAGATATATCCAAGAGGTTGTTCCATGTAGATTTCTTCTTGCAAATCTCCGTGCAAGAAGGCGGATTTAACATCCATATGATGGACCTCCCATTTATGTGAGGTAGCAAGGGAAAGAATAAGGCAGATGTAATTCATTTTTGCTACAGGGGCAAAGGTTTCATTATAGTCAATTCCTTCAACTTGGGAAAATCCTTTGGCAACTAACCGAGCCTTGTGTCTTTCAACACTTCCA
>JZKD02S1614473.1:27741-44500 GCA_000966675.3 Picea glauca | reverse complement strand
AGAGAGAGAGATGGGATCAATACATAGGAGCAGGGGGAGAGAGGGAGATAGGGGGAAAGAGTGAATGGTAGCCAAAGAAATAGTATTTACATTGTCTAGGTCATGGCCTAGGTGTAGGTCTAGGTCATGTCCTAGGTATAGGTCATGGACAAAATGAATCCCGTATATAGATTATAGGTGGTAGGGAAGATCGAGGAACATGTTAACAATGTCTTTAAAAGTAAAAAAAACAACTCTTGTTGGATCTCTCCCTCCGTCCCTTCCTCTCCTTCTCCCTGACTCTCCATGCATATAAGAAATTACCTACCTCGATCCACTAGTTATGCCCTAGACCCATCTAACCCTAGGAACCCACCTATACCTAACCCAACTTAAACAATCCCCACACCCGATCCCAACTAAGCTCCTTATGGTTGTAACTCTTCTTAGGGTCACAAAAACTCCTACACCTTCAACCTAGTGCTCTAAACACTGCCCTAATAAATAGAGGATTTTCATAGTGGGGAATAAAGAGAGAGGAAGAGGGAGAGAAGGGGAGAGAGTGAGTGAGCATGCGAGATATCATGGAGAGAGAGGAAGAAACAAAAATAGTATTGCCAATGTCTAGGTCATGGTTTAGGTGTACATCATGGTCTAGGTGTAGGTACTCTAGGTCATGGTTTAATGGACGTAGCTTTGCACAGTGATTTCTTTGATTAGAAGCTTTTGTGAACATTAATACTCACTATTGATATATGAGAGAGTGTGTGAAAGTGTGATGAGAGGGAGAGAGAGGAATAAAGAGAGGGGGAATAGAGAGAGAGGAAGACAGAGAGGGGGGGTATAGAGAGAGGAAGATAAAGAGGGGGGTAGAGAGAGAGAGGTCGAGAGTGTGACACAAATGAAGTAAGTTAAATTACTCACAATTGATATTGTTAGCACTAAGAGTCACCCTCAAATTGCGGGAGGATATGCCCAATACCCATCATAAATGTTTAGTGGAGGTAGGTTTTATGAGTGGAGGTCAAATGAACATAGCTCAGTACTTGAATGTTTTAACACATGAACTGGACTAGCAATGCGTAAGGAAATGAGGTCCTCACTAAATTTAGTCAGTAGTTTAAGGTTAAAGGTGAGAAGAAGGAAGACTTAGTGAGAAAGGTGGACAAGTCTGCCATGAGCATCCGACCTTCAAGAAGCTCGGTGAAGAAAAACTCAGGCCCAAGAGAACTCTTGAACTGAAGCTTTAGACACCGAAATATGTCACATCATCATAATAATCAAACCTCCATTACCATGCGACTACAACAACTCATCTGGATCCTCCATGCATGAGCATTTAAGTGTAAGGGGAAATAAGATAACAAAAGGAAAATATTGGAACAGGTCACAACAACATTATAATCAAACCTACATTACAATACAACTACAACCCTCGTTTGGATCCTCCATGCATGAGTGTTTCAACATAGTTTAAACATCAAGATAAAAGAAGTTGACTTCTATTAATGCGAAAGTCTCAAGTCTTATACATAACCAGAGAACAACTCTGGTATCAAAATATTACAAAATAGGGAGCTCTGCTCAACCATCTGACCCCCATAACAAATCCTTAGATTGATATACTTATATTCAAGTCAGTCTACAACTGCTAGAAGTGTGATTTGATCTAGCCATCCCGTTCAAATATTTCCACCTGTGTAGCTCTTTGTCTGACTATGCATGTATCTTCCTTGGGCTGACAGTTCTATCCCTTCGGCTAAGGCTTCCATGCCTTCTATTTATGGAGTGAGTCGAGGTTTCAACTACCAGTATGTGTCCATTAAATGATATATCCTTGGGATCAAGATGTGGCCTGATGACTAGGGGGAGGCCAATTTCGGTGTTAGAGAGATTTGACACTGAACAAGAAAATCCTTTGAAGGATGACTTCCCGAAGCTGATGTGGTGACCTGACGTCACTGTGCTGAGGTGTCACGAAAATAAGGGTGACACACGCCATGCAGAAACAAGCAGATGATATGTCCAACGATGCCTAGACTGAGTGCCATGTATCAACACCAGATGGACATGTGGTGAAGGGATGAAACTCCACAGCAGAAACTCTTCGGGAAATTGAAAATGAGGAGGGAGCGAGAATGCCCAAGCTTCGGATTCTAGAGAAAACCTGAGCCGTTAGATCTGGGAGGAAAGGCGACAAAGATCCATGCATTCCAAGAAAGCACTCCAGAGGGAATCGATAGGGGAAGTCTCGAAACTCCCGAAGCCCGAAATGGCGAAACAAAACATGACCATCCATTGGAGAAGGACATGGGGTAGAGATCCATGTACTTGGGAACAAGGGAGCTGAGGAGCCATTGACCAAGATTTGTCCAGAGCGTCAAATAGATAATAAGTTTAAAACTTGGCCATTGATGGCATATACATGCGACAAAGATCTATGCATTCCGAAAAAAGCACTTCAGAGGAAATTGAGAAGAGAAGTCCCAAAATTCTCGAAACTTGAATTCCAAAGAGAATCATGCCCATTCATTTGAGAAGGACATGTGACGCTTGATATTTAATCTTGGGGCTTCTGTTTGGCACTAAAATTCACGCAACTTTATAATTCTAAATGCCTGAGGGCCGCTAATCTGAACTGCACGAGGGATCTCCATCGTTGAAAAAAAGACATGTCTGTTTTCTTGTTTTGAGCTCACAATGGACCACTTTGAGTGTTGCGCTTTGGGTTCATGGATGATACATGTGTAAACAAGGACTTGGATGACTTGTTATGAGATCAGGAAAACAAAATGACTAGTAATTGAAACACAATAGTGATGAGTGTTCATCCTTTGAGAGAAACAAAAAATCTTCGGGCCGAGACTTAGTCAAGCAAGGCATCAAGGGAAACTAGGTCGTTAAACAAAGAGGGAAAATAACTTTACCAGTTAGAGGGAAAGACTTCAGGACTTGGTTTGCGACAAGAGAGAGAGACAGAGCAGGGGTGCAGACTTGGGTTTTAACAACAAAAACATATGACCCTTGACAACTTAATGTGATAACATTGGTTCCATAGGGGTTGGCATGCTCCCTGTGAGCTACCAAGAATACATAGTTCCAATGCCTTAGGTTTTGGGTCATGGAGTCTCTTATTTAAACATAAGGAAAAGGAAGTGGTGATTACAATGGATGGAAATCCAATCATGTGTTAAGAAAAACATTTTTTTAGAAAGTTCCCATTGATAGGGCCACTAAAAAATTCAGAATCCTCCAAGTTCCGCAACTTATAATTGTTGTTTGAAAATACCTCATAAATCTTGAAGGGACCGATCCATAAGGCTTCAAATTTACCATGTTTTCCTTTTTCTTACTTGGGGGCATCCCACTTGAGCACTAGATCCCCCAGCTGAAAATATTCCTTGCTTTCCCTCTTATTAAAGGCTCTTTTTATTTTCCGCTGATGGTCCTGAGATTTATCAAGTAGTTGCTCCCTGGTCTGCTGTACTTCTACTAGCTTTTGTATCCTCCTGACCATATCATCAGGTTCTCCCTAGTAGTCCTGGAGGAATTTTTGCACAGGCAAGGAAAGTTGAGTAGAAAAAATAGCCTCAACCCCATACACAATATGAAAAGGGGAGATGCCAAGTGACCTCTTTACTATAACTCTGTCAGCCCATAATGAAAATTTCATCTCTGAGTCCCATGCTTTCATATTTTCTTCTAACAATTTCTTGATGATCTTTATGAGGCTCTTGTTAGAAGACTCTACTAAACCATTTCCTTGGGGGTTAAGGAGTGGAATGGATTAATGTAGTTCCATACTATTCATAGAACTTGATTAATGGTTTATCCTTGAAGGAGGCATCATTGTTAGTAAAAATCATGCTCGGACAACCAAATCTGGCCATGATATCTTCAAGGAAGCTAATGATTACCTTGTGGGAGGCGCTCCTTGTACAGATTTCTTCTATCCACTTGGTGAAATAATTAGTGGCGGTCAAAATCCACCCATGCTGGCCACTTGATGCTGAGTGGATATCCCCAATGAAGTCAAGACCCCACTGTTGAAATGATCGAGAAACCACTATAGGTTTCAAAGGCAAGGATTTGAGTTGTCACTTTCCAGAAATTTTTTGGCACTTGACACAAGCTCTAATATTTTCACAAACATTAGTAAAAAGGTTGGGCCATAAATACCTAGATCTGAGGATCTTTTAAACTGTGGTCCTTTAGAAATGATGTCCCCCACATAAGTTGTCATGAAAATCAGTTATGACCCTTTGGGCCTCTTGTGGGTCTAGACACCTCAACAAAAATCCCAAAGGATCCTTCCAATACAAAACATGATCGATGAGACAATATTTTATTGCTTTGAGTTTCAAATCTATCACTTTGTTTTTATCCAAACCATCAAGAGGATGCAACTTCTGCAAAAAATATATGATGTATTTATACCAGGTGCATTCTACCAAGTCGAGACTGACATGAGGGTCTTTATCAACAACATCAACTTGCTGATTTTCTGAGTTTATGTTCAATAAATTAACCCCCAAATCCCTGTAATTTGATTCAGCCAACAAACTGGCTAAACCTTGGCCTTTTACCAACTTAGTGGGCTTTATTTCCAGGTCAAACTCCAAAATTTTGGCAATCCATTTACTTCTCTTCCCATCTATATTAGGCTAGATCAATATCTCTTTCACTGAGGCCGAGGGGACATATGCAAATATTTTTGAATGGAGAGCATATAATCTGAAAGGCTTGAGGGATTTGACTAGAGCGTAACCCTGCTTCTCCATGATATCATATCTCATTTCTGCATCCCTCATTGCTTTTCTGAAAAAGGAAATAGGTTGCTCTAACCCCTCTGTATTTTTCTGTAGCAAAACGACAACTAATGTATCAGATGGGACAAAAGAAAATATCAGAAATTCCTTATAATAGCCGAGGATGATGAGCACAGGTGCTTCAGTCAAAGCCCTTTTGATTTGGTCAAAAGAATATCTGGACTCTGCAGTCCATTTCACCTCGCTTCTTTTTCTAAGCATCGCTGTAATGTGCTTAACCAACTTAGCAAAATTAGAGATGAACCTTCTTAAAAAAATGATTTTACCCAAGAAAGACTGAACCTCTTTCTTAGATCTGGGAAAAGACAAGGCCTAGATGACCTCTTTCTTAGATCTGAGAAAAGATAATGCCTGGATGGCCTCTATTCTTCTTGGATCAACTCTTACACCTTCTGCTGACACAATATGCCCCAATAATTTACCCTCTTCTATAAAAAACAAAGATTTCTTGGAATTGAGGGAGAGACTAAACCTTCTACACTTCAGGAAGTATTTCTTCAGATGATGAAAATTCTCTTTATCAGACCTCAAGAATATTGTAATGTCATCCAGATAGATGACTACAAATTTATCTTTCTTCCCAATGAAGGCAATGTCCATGGCTTGCTGGAAGGTTTCTTCTACATTTGTCAATCCAAAGGGAATTTTAGCATACATGAATGTGTCCCAAGGAGTAGTGAAGGCTATCTTATCTCTATCTTCAGGTAGGACAAAGATCTGATTGTAGCCAGAGAAGCCATCAATCATAGACATTCTAGATGAACCAATCACTCTCTGCAAAATGCACTCCATCTTTGGCAATGGGTAGTTATCTTTTTTTGGAGCTTCTGTTCAAATTCCTGAAATCAACACATAACATGATTTCCGCATTTTTCTTCCTCACAGGCACCAAGTTAGCCACCCATTCTGAATATCTAAAAGGAATGATGATCTGGGCATCCAACAACTTTTTCACTTCTTTTTCCATAATAGGCAGCAACATGGGATTTATCTGTCTGAGTTTATGCCTAAATGGCTTGGTCTCCTATTTCAAAGGGATCTTATGTTCAATAAAGCTGGTGTCATATGTTCTTAAATCTTCATACTTCCAGGCAAACACATTAGAAAAATATTTCAACAACTTGACATACTCATCCCTTTGTTCCTTTGACAAGATGCTGGACAATTTAACATACTTTGGGTCTTCCTTTGTTCCTAAATTGCATTCAATCACATCAGAATTTTCAACTGATCCTTTAACATTTACAACCACATCATTTCCATCAAACAATCTCTCCAAGGGGACAAGTCCTTTTGGAATATGGTTACTGGGTAACTGAACAATATGATGGTCAACAATTTTATTCATAAAAATGTCACCATGAGGGATTTTTTCAGTATCCTGATCTTGATCAATATGTAAAGAAGAAAATTCATCCACTGTCTCAAGATTTTTTTTATCTCAATATCATCCTCAAAAACCTTCCAATGTTTGACATTGTCAGAAATAAAGGGTCTATACTTTACTTCCACATCATACTTGAGTTTGGGGGGCAAAGGAGCCCTGTAATTACTTGCTGAAATGACCAAGGAATCTGCCATAATGTTCCCCTCTCTCTGAACAAATGAGATATTAAAATCTAAGAAGAAACTATCAACAAGATTCCAGACTTCATTTCTATAGGCCCTCAACCTGGGGTGATTAGCTTGACATATTTTTGACTTGATGAACAATCAACTCAACATCTCCAAACAATGCTAGCTTTTCAATATTCATGTCTTTAGCAACCCTCAAACCCAAAACAAGAGCCTCATATTCTGCCACATTTTTTTTTGCTTTAAATTCAAGCTTGTAAGACAAAGATATGGTGTCTTGGGTATGAGAAATAAATACTATCTTATCACCAACAATTTCCCTAGAATAGGCTCCATCAAAAAACATATTCCAAACATAGGTATTGGGAGGAGAGTTTTCACAAGAGGTAATAGGCTGCTTTTTGATTTCAATAGGTGCTTGAGGAGCATCAATGAGTTGTAACATACTGGTTCCTAGATCAATATCCACTGCAAAATTGGAGTGGTTGGTAGGATTTGCTTCATCATTGATAATTTAAGCAAGTTGTGCTTCCCTATAAATCCTTCTATGTCCCCCCCCAAACACAAGAACGGTGGCATATGAAAGATCCATCTGCAAATCTCCCCCTAGACTTTTGATCCAAGATCTAGACAAGAGAATTCCGAACTTAGGGGGGGCATTGACCAATACAATATCCATCAACACACTCTTCATTGGCAACTGGAACAAGGAAACAACCAGGTCTTTGATAACCTCAAGACATTTCACCTTCCTGGAATCAAATGAGTAAAGGTCATGGTAGGTTTTTCTAACCTCCAACCCAAGCTCATCCATGAAAATCTTAGGGATGAGGTTATGAGATGCCCCTGAATCCATCAAACAGTTGTGCAACACTTTTTCATGAATGTTCATTGATGTATAGAAAGGGGGGGAAGAATCATCCCTATCCTCTGCCAAAGGCCCCAATGTGATAACAGGATTTTCATCTTGGAGGTTGACTAAATATGTGGAATAAAATGAAGGTCCATGCTGTAGTATTTTGGAAAGGTACCTCTTGAAATCCTCATTCTTAACTAACTCCAAAAAGGGTACAAGGTTTTTAATTTTTTGAATCTCATTCTCAAAGCTAAAGGAGGAGGGAGGCTTCTGAATTTCCTTAACTTTTGGGGTAGGGCTCTTAACCACTTCCTGGGGGTTATGTGCCTCCTTTTCTTTGCTGCTAGATGCCACACCCTTAACAAGGTTCTCTATTCTAGTAGGCTGATCAGAAATTTCAGGTCTCCCCTCTTTCCTCTTTGACCTCAGGTTGTATCTATTTGGATTTCCACTAGTCCTTTCCCCTTTGCTGAGCTCATTTAGTTGGATATCCATGAGAGACTCTTCATATGTAGATTGGGTTAAATGGGGAAACAAAGAGGCGTCACCAAGACAATGGATTTTAGGATCAACATCTTCTTCCTCTCCTTCTTCATCAGTAACCAAGTTATTTTGGAGAGGGGCCTAGATTTTTTGATCATCCCTATCCCTATTTTTTTGACCTCTTTGGATGATCTGAGGGGAATTATTGGGTCTTCTGAAATTACCCCTATTATCAATGTTCTAGGTGTTCCTATAGCTCTGCTTTCCCTCAAATTTCAATTTCTCCATTTCTATAGAAAGTGATTTTACTAACTTTTTCAATTCATCCACTTGAGGGTGGGGAGTAGAGGAACCATAGGTTGAAGCTTCAAACCTACCTTTTATTCCGTCTCTATCAACTTTACTCCTAAGTTTTCCAACTGCCAATATATTTGATTCTACTTCAAGGGTTTCATCTTGCATATGAGATAAGGAGGTAGCTCTTCTATCTCTCAACAGGTGGCATAACTCAGGGTCAAAAGCACTAGCATAGGTAATCTTGGCCGACGTTTTGGTAGGTTTTATTTCGGTGGGAATCTTATTGTACATTTTATTAAACCTTTTTGAGAAGTTTGAAACAGATTCCCCCTCTTCCCTCTTAAGTGACCCAAACTCTGTAATATAATAAAGAAAATATTTCTTATCCCCCCAATGTCTCAAGAATGAATCATCCAGAGCTTCAATCCCATATATAGATCCAAAAGTCAAGCCCCTAAACCATTTCCTAGCCTCACCATCAAGGCTCTGTACAAAAAATCTCATCCATACATCTTCATTTTCGATATTAAGATTATCTCCATAACTGTAAAAATCCCAAAGGTGTTCTTCTGTAATTATGTCTTCCTATCCTGTGAACTTGGGCATGTACTTAAGGTAGTCTCCAACTGGGAGAGAATTCATAGGCTGAGGTAAAACAAGAGGGGCATATCTAGTAGCCACTATGGAATCCATCCTGTTTCTAGGAATATTAGCACCTGCCATTGGGATGTGAACTGTAGGAGAACAAGGGGGAGATGGAGTTTGGAGAGGTGGGACTGTAGCTGTGATTCTAGGGGAAAGGGATACAATTGAGTGTTGGAGGAGGATGATATAGGTTTCAAGGGAAATGCAGTTTCCCCCTCTTTGGATACAATAACTTTGATATGAGGAGGAGTAGGAAAACCCAAAGTGGGAAAATATTCTAAGCTCCTGGGTCTAAACCACTTTACAATATCAGGGGAAATAGGAGTTTCAAAACTTTCTCCTTCCATATGAAGACTAGAAGGGGGGAGTTCAACATGAAAAATTCCAAAATCTAAACTTATGGAAACTCCAACCGATGGTATAAAAGGAGAACTAGATAGAGCTACTGGAGTTTTAAAAGAAGAATCACGTAGATTACCAGAATCACCTGGTACAACAGCTGAAAGCCATTCTTGAGAGGTTTTTCCTTTCTTGATGATCTTTTCTAGGTTAGATTCAGGTGTTTCTAGAGGCATCTATGGAGTATACCTCGTGTGTCTGCCTTTGGGAGCCACAACTGAAATAGTGGAGTCGCTAGGTGCAAGTTGCAATCTTAAAGGTACTAATTTCTGATGCACATTCAAAATCATAATTTCTTTGTCGTTCAATCCCATGGAAATGTGTTCAATTCATTCCCCAACAACGACGCCAAGAATGTTAGCACTTAGATTGACCCTTAGATTGCGGGAGGATAAGCCCAATACCCATAATAAATGTTCGGTGGAGGTAGGTTTTATGAGTGGAGGTCAAATGGACATAACTCGGTACGAGAACATTTTAACACAAGAAATGGACTAGCAATGCGTAAGGAAATGAAGTCCTCACTAACTTTAGTCACTAGTTTAAGGTTAAAGGTGAGTATAAGGAATACTTAGTGAGAAAGGTGGACAAGTATTCCATGAGAATATGACCTTCAAGCAGCTCGGTGAAGAAAAAATCAGGCCCAAGAGCACTCTTGAACTCAAGCTTCGGACACCGAAATATGTGACAACAACATAATAATCAAACCTCCATTACCATGCGACTACAACAACTCATCTGGATTCTCCATGCATGAGCATTTGTGTATAAGGGGAAATAAGATAACAAAAGGAAAATACTGGAACATGTCACAAGAACAATATAATCAAACCTACATTACAATACAACTACAACCCTCGTCTGGATCCTCCATGCACAAGTGTTTCAGCACAGTTTAAACAAGAAGATGAAAGAAGCTAACTTCTATTAATGCGAAAGTCTCAAGTCTTATACATAACCAAAGAACAACTCTGGTATCAAAATATTACAAAATAGGGAGATCTTCTCAACCATATGAACCCCATAACAAATCCTTAGACTAATATACTTATACTCATGTCAGTCCACAACTACTAGAAGTGTGATATGATCTAGCCATCCCGTTCAAATATTTCCACCTGTGTACCCTCTCTGTCTGACTGTGCGTGTATCTTCCTCGGGCTGACAGTTTTGTCCCTTCGGCCATGGATTCCATGCATTCTATTTATGGAGTGAGCTGAGGTTTCAACTACCAGTATGTGTCCATTAACTGATATCTCTTCGGGATCGAGATGTGACATGATGAATAGGGGGTGACCAATTTTGGTGTTAGAGAGGTTTGACGCTGAACAAGAAAATCCTCCAGAGGACAACTTCCTGAAGCTGAAGTGGTGACCTGATGTCACTATGTTGAGGTTTCATAGAAAGGAGGGTGACATGCATCATGCAGAAACAAGCGGATGATATTCCCAACGATGCCTAGACTGAGTGCCACATATCAATGCTAGATGGACAGGTGGTGAAAGGGATGAAACTCTGCAGCAGAAGCTCTTCGGGAAATTGCAAACGAGGAGGGAGAGAGAACACTGAAGCTCCGAAGTCCATAGCAGATCCGAGCCATTAGATATGGGAGGACACGCTGTTGTGCTACTTATATGTTTAGTATAATGCACTCATTAATTATCAATCTGGGATTCATAATCAACAGAGTTACAAGACACCAGTAAGAAAGGTAATTTCTAATGTCATGAGTATAGAACTAAGCTAGATTATGCATACTGGAAATAGATCAAAATAGCAAACTGAAATGCACTTTGGTTGTCTTTCACAGAGAGGCTATCTATTCCATTATGGCACATGAAAGTATGAGATGGAATTTATTTGATAGATCAACTCTGATATCTAACCCAGAAAACTAACTATGCAATCCACACTTCTGAAAGGAAATCACACATCAATCATCAAAGCATAGCATGGGTAGTTCAATAGTCAATATGTTGGTTCTACTGTGGTTCACAATGAACTTCACTAGTTCTTATCCAAATAGTTTTGACTATTGCTGCCAACATCTATGATCACTCAAGGAAATCAAATTCATGAGAACAAAAACAGGGCATATGCAAAAACAGAGAAAGTAAAGATTTCTAAGCAATGGTATAATGGAAATCCTAGTTTAAGCTGTACTGCTATCATCTAACAGAGTTAAAGCTTCAGCTAATTTATCATTTACACTACTGAAAAAAAATGCTAATGCTAATCTACGAAGAGGCCGACCTTTGTTGGGTGGTGGGCCCTTGTCGCTTCAACAGGTCAGCTATTGAAGTCTACAGGAGGCTTGTCTTCAACACACACATTACTCCCACTCACATTTCAAAACATAAAACCAAACTTTCATTAACAACTCAACTCACACTTAATCATAGATAATTAGAATATGGAGATAAAATGACATTCCATTAATCTTCACTCAGGATATATTTTGTACTATCATATGCTGCTTTACATATTGGTAATATGCTAACTCTCCTACTACCTCTACCATCCTTGCCACGGCTATTTAATAGTCTGAATCGTGAAACACAAGGAGGCAAAGTGATTTGAAAATCAGTTAGTTGTTGAATTCAATCATTCGGTTACATCTTTAGCTTCATCCTCATGACATGAAGTGCATGAGGATGAGGAAATCAACAAACTATTCTTATCATAGCCTTACTAAAGAAAATAGACGTCCACCAATTGACTTAGGCGAGATCTGGCACTTAACTTAGTGCATTAGGCTCTTCCATATTAGTACCAGATCGTAACAGGTAGATGGTACCGGATCATGACAGTGCACAAAAGGTGGTACCGGATCATGGCAGTGTGTGGCCGTTGGTACCGGATCATGATAGTGCATGTTGGTACCGGATCATGACAGTGTGTGTTGGTACCAGATCGCAACATATGCTATTTTAGTACCGGATGCGTTTGGTACCAGATTCGGACAACACTAGGCTTGGTGCGCAGGTACCGGATAGCTGAGTTGGTATAGGAATGCTGGATATATAGAGGTCAAAGATTTATACATATGACAAATTGAAGCATTAGTACATGAAATATTTAATTCCCTAACTCAATAAACCACAAAATGCATGAATGAACCATACTTTACCTTATGACCTTATCACTGGCTAATGGTAGCATTCTTGTCATTCACTCAAGCTTAGGTAGGCCAAAAAGGTATAGATAAGGAGTATAATAGGGTAATGGGGATGTCAATTTTGGGTCTTAACATTCCCCCATGCCAAAATCATTACATTTCCTCATGCAACTGAAAACAAAACCCAAAATTTTTCAAAACTTGAGACTGTGTTCTACTTTGGTGGATCAATGATGTTGATCGCTGAAGCCTCTTCTTTCAGCTCCCTTTTGATGACCCTAACGTATTGTAGGAGTCGTAATACCTTCTTGAGCTTGTTAGAGGTCTCTTCATGGTCATCTTGAAGTTGTTGGCTGGTTGCTTTCAATTGCTCATTTTCCTTTTTGATATACCTATCCAAGAGTTGATATTCCTTTACTTCTTGTTGGAGTTCTTGATTTTGTTTTTGCAGTTCCCCAATCCTTTTATTCATTTGTTCTTTTGTCAAGTTCTTTGTTGACTCCATCATTACTGGCTGGATGCACTCCCTTTCCTTAACTTCCTCCCTCATCCCACATAAAGTAATAGTGGCTTGCTCCTCGGTCAAACTAGGGATGTCATATTGAATTGGTAAATCCTCAGAAGGGGAGGTAAGGTTGATTGGATCTTCCTGTGTATGAGGACTGACTATTGTTTTTCCCTTCTTTTCCATGCTCCTCGTAGTTCTTTTACAAGGAGGTACCGGATCAGGGATGCTCACAGGCTTCCTTTTCTTCTTTTCTAATTGTGAAATGGCGACAGGGGGTTGTGCCACAGACTGTTTACTTTTAGTTTATAAGCTATGCTTCCCTTTCTTCATCATTTTCTGATGGTCCTCTTTCTCAACTGCCACCGTTGAAGTCTCCTCTACTAATTTGTTTTTACCTTTTGATTCAGAGCTTTTAGAAGTTTTGTTGACTGTGGAAGAGGACCCTGCTTTTTCATGCTGGCTCATTGCCCTAGATGATGGTGGAGTTGTCTTATCCTTCTTGCTCTTTTTCTCTTGGGGTTCCTTACTTTTCTTTGGACCATGCTGGGTTTCCTCCACATATTTTTTTTCTGTGGGAAGGTGTTGTGTGATAAGGGTTTTCCAACTAATCCTCTATTTCCTAAGCTCATGTAAAACTAACATTTTAATGAGACCTTGATGGTAAATGCTAGTCTTCTCTATTTTGGAGATGGATTTAACACCTCTTACCATTTTGTTCAAACTCATCCATAGAAAATATGGGAAATCGATTTCAGGGCCTCCTTCAAAATGCAATAGAAGCCTAAGATGATATATGAAGGTCACGACATACCTGCCTTCACAGGTGACAAATCATTGAAGACTGGTAATAATTGGATGTTATTCTTCTTTGATGTAGTTCCTAGGGATCCCCTTCTTCTAGTCAGGGTGCTGATGATCTGCCTTCAAGAATTGTTGGCACATTTCTTTGTTAATTCCTACACCTTTGAAGTATTTGGCTCCTCTGCTAGGTAGTCCTGTGACCTCCCTTAAGGTTTCTTAATTGATTGTCAGTTGTAGATTGCCTATATGTGCAATCTCTCCATCATAACCCTGTATAAATTCCTGAGATATCTTCTCATGCCAGCCTATAAATTTTTCCAGAAATGGTATCCATCCCAATCTAGAATATTTTTCTTGACATAATTGGTACTCCTCAGTTTCCCTATAAATTTGGAAAACCGGTTCATGTATAGTAATGACCATCATTATAAGTTGAGAAAAGGATCGGGCTGTAGCACAAGGGTTTAGTTAATTGATGAAGGGTTTGGTACTGAAAAGGAGTAGGCTCGGGACTGGAGAAAATCTCACAACAAGGGGAAATATGGTGATGGTGTTGCGAATGGTAAATTTAAGTAAGGGTGCTGCAAGGAAAAATTATGACCAAATGAGGCTTATCTGGCTGGCTTCGCCACCAGATAAGCCATTTCATATCTACCCATTACTGTAATGATGAGGACAAGACATTGGGTATTAGGGCATCATTTTGGAATAGGTGATTGGACTTTCGAGGGGTGAAATTAATGTTGGATCGTGGTTCATGATATAAGATGGGTTCATGAATTGTTTAAGGAAGAAATATATATTCATGGCTTATCATTACTGAATGTGCTTCATATTTTGATGTGATGTTTCCCTTAACCATGTTCAAGAGCTATGAGAGGATTGATTAGGTTTAGGTGTATGGGTATGAGGGATAAGCGCATGGGTTTAATACTAGGGTCATAAGATCTAGTATATATTTTCATACTTCTTGTAGTTTTGTGAGCATAGGAAAATAAATACCATGCTACCTTTTCTTTCACCTTTGTATGATTAATACCCATAGCATGTGTGACTTCTTGTAAATTTTCAGAATTCATCCCTTTAGACTGAAGCTTCTTGAAAACTTGGTACAGGAATGTCCTGTACTTGTGTTATTCTGTGCTTATCTTATTTTGTATTTGGTTCTGCAGGTGGATTATATGAGTCTAGAAAAGAGTTCTGAAGGGGCTCTTTGACCTTCCCCCATGCTGAAGATGTTGTATATCAGTAGGCAAGAAGATTCAATCGTTTTATATCATAATGGAGAAAATATGATAAGAGCAAAAGAAACCAATCAAATTTTAGAAGTACAGTTTATCACCTATCATATAATCTCATGCCAAAAAAATGAAATTGCCCTCCTTTTAATGGATTATTGGCAGAGGTAGCATTCAACAGTGAAATAATGGAACATATATATGTTTTCCAGAAGAATAGATCCCACCTAACTTGCTTCAGAGATTTATTATCATTGGATGTTATAGATAAATTTCACTGTATAAGTAGATTAGACTCCCTAGTTAGGGCTCCACTCTTAAGAAGTTTCCTTCTTAGATAGTGTAGGATTTAGATGTTAGACCGGTAAGTTGACTTAGGGTGATTATCAAATGGACATTATGTTGCTGATTAATCTAGAGTTTGTATCTCATGAAAGCCAATAATGACCTTTACTCTTTTTGTTTTAGATGACAAAAAGTGAATTTTTCAATCAGACAAGTATAGATGAGACATTTTTCAACCAGAACCCACTGCCAACAAGCCTGTTCAGTACTCCGACGGGGTAGTTGTGATAATTAGTGAGAGGTGCCTTCCTCAGGAAGAATGCCCCATTGCCAACAGGCACGTTCAGTACCCTGATGGGTTTTCCTAGTCATACCATAGACCGGTACTCGCTTCCAGTAGACCTGTTCAGTATCTCGGCGGGTTAGTCTCTTAAACCCTTTTTCCATCAGAGGCTTCTTGTCCATAGTCACCTATTTTGGTTTTTATTAAGAGTGCTTTGCACGGTGACGGGGGAGGCTTGTCTGAAAAGATTTTTGTAGGGTGGGATGGTATTGGGTTGGAAGGCATATACTCTTCTTTTGTATGTCTTTTAAAGATTTGTTTGAAGGAAATTTTTTTTTTTATGCACATTATTTCTTTAGAGTGATCCAGATGTATAATTTTGTCTGAAGTTGTCCATAAGAGAATGACCTAAAGTTTCCTTAGGGTACTGGTACATCCTCTGCCATAAAAGTTTTGGTAATGTGCCCATGGTAGAGAGTGTTCATATACTCATATGTTACTCTTTAATAAGATAATCCAATGAATACTATTGAAGTCTGGTTAGGGTGAGATAGTTGCTTATAGGATAATATATATTTTTCTTTAAATCATGCTGAAATACTGGGTAAAGGCAACTTCTAGTCTTTAAAGTGGATTACGGTTCTTTGAGAAATCATAGGTAAAGATTGTGTCCCTCTTTTTATTTATTTTTTAAGCAACAGAACCAAAAGAAATTAAAATTATTCTTAGCAACAGAACCAAAAGAAATAAAAATACTTTGTTTTAACTAGCAACAAAACCAAAAGAAGTTAAAATACTTCCCTTTTGTTGTCAACAGAACCAAAGGAAATTATTACTTCACAAGGGATGCCATTTGATACTGCATTTGGCTTCGTAGTTCCATCTTAAGTGGTTGTTGCATGGCTTTGTACTTCAGACATAAGATTTTGAAATATGCATAGCATGCTTTGTCAATTAGGTAATGTGTCTTGATAGTACTGAAGAAGGACAGACTTTGGTATCAGACTGGTACCGGACTAGAACAAGATTTCTGGTACCGAAACAGAACAAAACGTTGTTGATGCCTACAACTGATGTTTTAACAAGTTCGTGAAGGATCAAATATAGTAAAAAAAATTTTCTTACAAAAGAAAAGAAAATTTGCGAAAGTAAAACAAAAGGAGGTAAGAGTCTCTTGTTACCTTAAGCTTATTAACAAAATTCGATCCACACCTATGTACAAAAAGTTTCAAATAAACCAATCAATCAATGTGGGTTAGTAGGAGGATCTTCTTCCTTACTGATCATCTGCATGTCTGAATTCTGTAGTATACGAGTAAGGAATTCTTCTTTTGACAGAGGTTTGTTATAAACTCGCAACCAGTGACCATTCACAAGTAGTGGTGTCTGTTGTTCATCAATTGTCTTTATCCTGATTGAACCATTATCGTAGATAGTGTCAATTTCGTAAGGTCCCATCCAAT
>JZKD02S1614462.1:54478-69080 GCA_000966675.3 Picea glauca | reverse complement strand
GAGGGAACACAGATGAACATTATGACATAAAGTACTTGGGAAACCCTAGAAAGTCATGCTATGGTTCCTTCACTAGGAAAAATAGGGTTATTTAAAGGAAAAATGGTAACCTTATTTGGCAGGATTACCTAGATAGCTATGAGCACCCATCGAGCTTCAATAGAGGAATACTTCAAAGTTATTAAATTTATTTAGGACTATGCCCCATTTCCATCTTTTTTAGGGAAGATCTGGATTAAAGAAGAACAGATTCAGAGAAAAGAAGAAAAGGAAGCCCTAGAATATAAGAAGCAAGAACTTGTGGAATTTATAACTAGAAGGATCGCCTATTTGATGGAAGAACAAGATAACAAATCTAAGCTATTGAACACCAGTGAATTGGATGTCAAATCTATAAGAGCATTAGAGGAACCACAGAAGACCGAAATACCTAATCCATATGATGAAGGAGTATTAACCTTGGATCTGAAGAAAGAATCTCAACATTGCGAAGTGACTATGTTGAGAGAAGATAAGAATCAAAAAGGAAAAAGGATGATCGAGACGAAACTCACTAGGAAGAAGGCTAGGAAGCTAAGTAAGAAGAGAACCAATATTGAAAAGTTATAGAAGATTCCAGAGGAAACTTTGTAGAAGGAAAAATCATAGGAATTGAGCTTCGTCGGGATATCAGAACATCGACATATGGCACTTCATCATTGCAAAGAAATATAGCCATTGGATTGATATAACCGTTCGAATTCCACCCTGAATAGACATAAAGCATTAAAGGATCACCACCAGACTGTTGGACCATGCCATAACGGATGGATCGACGTTCATGGAAGCCTCATACCCATTGCAAGAAGACCGTTGACGAATTTCCTATTTAGCTCATCACGCCATGCTCGAAGAACTAGTGATTGTCTGCATTGATCATTGCAAGCAGATTGTTCATCCTAGTGCAGTATTTTGAGATCATCGTGACCCTGATTATCTTTCCCGATTGGGTATGTCCGACGAGCTCACCGCACTTGAGGAATCTGTTATAGAGGTCCTTCTCGATTTAATGATTGAGAGAGTCATCTCGGAAAAAAGAATGTCCACCAAAGTCCAAGCATCATCGATGGGAGGAGTGCAAGCCTCCTCGTCGACTGCTTGAGCAGGAACATGTCGAGCTAGTGCAGAGAGAATAACTAAGCATAAGGAAGACATATCCAATGCGAATTTAGTGCCATCCATCCTACCAGCTTACATACCCTCTCTGAGCGGTGAGATTAACAGGGACAATGTCACTAGAGACTTTTAATACACCCTAGTCACTACATATCTACCGAAAGGAGTACGCACCTATCGTGTATATCAAGACAAGGTTACAGCGTTGATGTTTTGCGACTTCAACCTGGGGGACTGTAAAATTTACAGCATGCTCACCCCGTATAAGTACTTGATGAGAACTAAGGGAAACAATTTGAAGCTCATTCCTCATCAATGGATGATGAACCTCACGTAGTATACATTTCTCAACGTTATGAAAATACCACACTTTAGTAGACACCAGAAGGTGAATTCTTATGTAAAATTGCTACTAGCAAGTTACCATGGAGGATACCTATGGTTAGACCATCACATAACTATTGATCCGATGCTGATAAATAGGATCATCGGGCTTAGCATGCATGGCCCTGATCCCCATGAGTGTTATCCTAGAAAGACCGCAAACCGTGCTCTTGTGAAGAAGATCAAAGAAGACTATGGAGATGTTGAGAAAGGCACGAGAGGCTACAAGGTAGCTTCTATTGAAAGTGGCATTGTGCACCTCGCATGCCAACTGATAAGAGGGAATTTGGTACACAAGAATCGAAAAACAAAAGTATCTGGCTTTGTAGTTGACCGCGCAGTAAAGTGCGCAGAGGGACTACAGATGAACTAGGTGAAGTACCTGGTGAATCAACTGGTGATTGACTGTAGAGAAGCCTAGGATCAGGGGCATGAATTCCATTTTAGCTGGCTCCTGATGCTGATCCCTTTTGTTGCATGGGAGCTACCAAAAGTTGCAACCTTCCTGGACCTTGACCCCTTTGAACCACTAGCCACAAATTTCAGTACATTATGGTAATCAAATGTCATTTTTCATGCTTACTATAACAAACTGAAAGAAGCCATAAGGATTGAACCTCGCATAAACCAGAAAAATTTATAGATATTTCTACCTCTAATAAAGTTTAGCATGAACCGTCACTTTATATACCTAACCCCATGCACTGATGAGCACCAGGAACAACTTCAGTCCTATTATAAGCTGACAGAAGAAGACCTGGAAGAGATCACCAAGGAATGGTTGGCGGACCTCCTTGTTCCAATAGACCCCACAGAAATGTCTAACATCGACAGCCCCAGAACTGCGTAGGATACACTTGGGCCCAGTGAGACAAAGAAAGAAAAAAATAACAAAGAAGACTAAAGAAGTCCAAGATGTTAATAGCCTATCTATAAGGATGACTTCCATTACACTAGATGAAGAAGGTGATGATGAAGAAGGTACAAAAACTAAATAATATAAAGTTGAAGTACCATATTCTAGGGACGAAGAAGACTCATCAAAGAAAAGGAAGGTCTCACCTCTGAAATCTTCTGCCAGAAAGAAACCAAGAACCCCTATAACCAAGATGCAAACTACCCTCA
This sequence comes from Picea glauca, assembly GCA_000966675.3. Lineage (NCBI taxonomy): Eukaryota > Viridiplantae > Streptophyta > Pinopsida > Pinales > Pinaceae > Picea > Picea glauca. The sequence continues at coordinate 66,416 of JZKD02S1614462.1, read as the reverse complement.
CGTTGGATGAATTTGATTTCATGGTTGCAGCAGTCAATGATGCTTCAAAAGAAATCATAGAGAAGAAGGAGGTGAAGCAGGAACAAATGTATAGAAAAACTGAGATTACGCTCCAAGGAGTACAACAAGTACTCCAGTCTAGCCAAGCAATCTCTACTGCACCTCTGCCAGAAGGAACAATAGAAGTGGGAGATGAATCAATTCATCTCTACAATATTGTTAACACATTCAAAGTATGCCTTCGACATGCTCAGGAAGAAAAAGCATAGGCCATCTAGGCCCTAAGGAGAGCATAGGAAGAAATTATTCAACAACGCCATGTCGCGCAACAAGAGAAGAATGCTCTCCAAGAAAAATTTGAAGAAGACATAACGAAGATCCAAAAAGAGAAAGAGAAGTTGCTCACAAAGTAGATAGGTATTGAAGAAGTAGTCAACAAATAACTTCACTCTGTGACTGGCTTAGAGCAGAAGGTCGAGGATCCCATAGAGTGCCAAGTGATGAAGCTGGTTGAATTTATTTAGCAACTTCAACAAAGGGTCATGGAATTAGAGCTTCAGACCATACCACAGACTCCATAAGAAGTGCACGACCAACGATAATTGAATGCTCAGAGTGTAGTTGAGAGGATTAAAACACTTGTTGCATAATGTAAACAACTAAGTAGCATAAGCGCACATATATATGAACAACTATCTAAAGACCCGGAGTTGAATAAACTAGAGTCCCAACTCCAGGAAGCAAAGCAGCACACAGATACAGTATAGGCATAGCTCAATCTCCTGTCACCCATCAATAGGATGAAGAGATCCCCCGAATAGTGCACTGCCCAACAAATCGTTCTTACCATGCAGAAAAGAGTGATGGAAGTCACCCAGAAACTCCAGCCAAGCCATGAGGCGGCCTACCTACTATTTGAAGAAATTGAAGGCCAAGGAACACTACTAGAACAAGTAGTTGTTATAGTCAAGAAACAACTGGAAGTACCTATTAGCGAAGAGGTTTCTTAGGAATTCACTGAGCAAGAAGCATTAACACAGAGACAAGTCGAAGCAGCTTGAGCCAAGCTCGAGACCTTTGAGGCAAAGTTTCCTAGACCTGAATGACTTGGGACAAGTCACAGGTGAGTGTTGGGGGCATGTTGGCCCTGACCAAGTTTTGAGGAACACTTGGTCATATTTGACCATTTTTGGGACTTCGTGATGAAGGAGCATCGCAAATATCAAGAGAGTGTGGAGAAAGCGCAATGTATTTTTGAGCACATGATAAATTGCTTAAAAATCTTTTTGAATTTGATGCGCCAAATATTTAATGAAGCCATTTATGAAGGAGCACCTTTGTATATTGTATTGGACCTTGAGCGATTTTCTCTCGTCCTTAGTAGATAGGAGGCATTTAAAATAGTTAATGTAGGTAGATAGACTTGAATTCATAGATTAGACAGTTTTAGAAAGGAGGAGGGAAAAAGGATATAGACACCCTCATTGTACATTGTAGGATAAGCATGATTATTAGAGCAGGAAGAGCACAGGAGAATAGCAGAAAGATGTAGAGGAACATCCATGTATAGATCTTGAATTAATAGAAGAAGTTGATTCAAATCCATGGTTTTGTGTCTATTCTCTGTGTGTTGATGTTAAATGATGTGGTCATGAGTGTTTGTTTTCCTGTTATGCATTTTCTTTATTGCTGTGTATGCGATTTCATGTTTGAGTTTGAAATCTGAGGGGAAGAAGGAATGAGTTTCAATTGTTTCTCTATCTGAGTGAGGATTCCTACAAGGAGTGCAGTCGAAAACATCCTCAAGTTGTGCATTGACAGAGGCTTGGGTAGTTTAACTCTTGTTCTCATTCACCCAGAAGTGAATTTGGGTTACTGGAGCCGTGCCAGGAGGGTGCAGGCTAAGGGTGAGTCTCAGTTGAGAAGATGAGAAGAAGTTTGAAGGACTGCTGCTACAGGTGTGCACAGGGTCGAAGAAACCCAAACACTTGAAGTGTTTGCAGATTGTCGCAAGGAAGGCGTGTAAAGGGTTCTCTTTTTCTAAGAGACTGAGAAGTTGGACAAAGCTCAAGAGGGATAAAACCTTCAGAATTAGTGTGGTAGGATTTCACACAGGAGGACAAGTGAGCGCAGAGGAACACTTGGTTATTTTCAAGAAATCCTCAAGGAGGAATAAATTGATGGTCAAGATCTTGTGTAGGGAATTCGTGATAAATCTACCAGCCGTCAGATCCAACAGAGTAACGAGGAGGTTACGACCACACTGGGAGGTCAAGCTTGGGAGGATCGTGAGTCATAGGATCGTTGTTGGGTTTCCCGTCAGTCGTTTGACCAGGCAGGATTTGCTTGGGGGTTAAGTCCCAGTGAGCAGAGGAAAGTCCCGGAGAGGCATCAGGATATTGGAGCATCGGGTTTTCAGAAGTCCAGAGATTCGAGACCTTTCAAGTCTCGAAACCCCAAGAAGAAGTCCTAGCCGTGGATCTCAGGGTGGATACGTGTCAGAAGATCCGAGAAGAGTCGGGGTTYGACATTTCAGGAATCCTGGGGACAAATAAATCGTTACATCAGGAATCACGATCTCGTGATGTCCATAAAGGAGATGAGGAGATAGTGACATGGAAGGGTCAATCCTCACGTGCATCAGGAATCGGTGTTTTGTGATTCTTGGAAATCATAGCAGAAGGAATCGTGAAACTCTGAAATGTGATTTCYCAACAGGATAAAAGAGTGAGGGCCATAGGAGTCGACGTGGAGGACAAGTGGTGTACCATATTGGGGTTCGGGAAAAGGTAATTCCTAAAAACCTTGGTATTAGGATTCGTGATCCCACGAAGTCCGAAGTCCCGATAAGGAGTCATCGGGATATCGGGGATTCCGGTGACAAGTTGTTTATGTATTTTGGAATCATGAACCACGAAACCCTGATGGGAATATGATTGCAGTCATATAAGGAGCGTTTGCATGGACTGAAGGCTAGCCAGGAGGGGCTAAAGAAGAAAGAGAAGCGTTTCGGCATATCAGGATTCGGGGTTTGGTAAAGAGAAGTGTTTGAAACATCACGAGTGTCGAAATCATGATAGGAGAAACTCCGATAGGGACACGAAGGTCAGCATTGACTAGCATCAGGGTTCGGGGTTTTGAGAATCCAAAAACACTCGACCACAAGACTCGCGAAATCATGAAGTCCGATATCCTGATCGTTAAGGGAGATCTATAGGAGTATTGCTGTGGGTGTGGAAAATTCCCGATAGGGAATTAGAAGAGATTTTTAGTTCTTCGGGCCAAGGAAGGAGAAGGTCCTATGAGCGGACGTGCCTGATGGCTTGACTACATCAAGTGGTATCAAAGATGATTTCTTGTCTGTATATTTCAGGCAAGAGAAGCAGGGGATAAGAGAGTACTCTGATACACATCAAAGTGGTATCAGAGCTGATTTCTTGTCTGTATATTTCAGGCAAGAGAGGCAAGAGATAAAAGATCACTCTGATACACGTCAAGTGGTATCAGAGAAAGAAAATTTCTTTGCTTTCTATAGAGAGAAGAAGGAAATTCACCATGCCTCCCAAGAGAAGGGACGCGCAGTCACCCGATCCAGAGGATAGGGAAATGTCGCGACGAAGAGGCAGGCAAATGGTAGATCTAGCCATAGAAAGACAAATGCGTGATCTCTGAGCTAGACTCAAAGATATGGAGACAACACAAAGACACACATCCAGTGTGGGGGATCTTAGTGATTCATAGGATGAAGTTGAAGCTGAACATGGGGAAGAAGTTGCAGCCGAGGATGCAGCCAATGAACGTCTAATCAAAGCTATTGCACGGATGGGTTCAAAAATGAAGATGAACATTCCAGTTTATGAGGGGAATTTGGATGCGGAAGAGCTTCTAGATTGGATTAGAGCTCTGGATACATACTTCGATTATGAATATGTCAAAGAGGATAAGAAAGTCGGGCATGCTGTCATGAGATTGAAGGGACACGCAGCATTATGGTGGGACGAGCTACAAGTAGATAGACGTTGCAAGGGAAAGCAAAAAATTAAAAGTTGGGATCGAATGATTACAAAGATTAAGGCAAAGTTCATCCCCTGAGATTATCAAATCACTTTGTTCAGGAGGATGCAGAACCTGAGACAGAAGTTGATGACAGTAAAAGAATACACGAAGGAATTCTATCGACTGAACATCGGGGCAGGTCATCGGGAGAGCGATGATGAGAAAGTTGCCAGGTATATGAATGGTCTGAGATATGATATCCAAGACGAGATGAGTATGGAAACCATCCGAATGGTGGAGAATGCCTATCAAATATCTTTGAAGGCTGAAGAGAAGTTGAGCCATAAGCAAGGTCAGCGAGGTTAGGGTAGGAGTCAGCCCAAAGGAAAATCGGTTTCCCAAGATAAATACCAGAAGCCCAAGGACGACTGGAAAAATCCTCAGACTAGAACCGAGAGAGGTGGAAGTTCAGAGCAAGGCTAGCATGCCGAATAGAGAGGACAGCGTACAGGGCAGAGAGGAGGATACGTTGATAATAACATGTTTCCTCGTACTAGAGGTAGAGGAAGAGGAAGAGGTGGAGTAATTACATGTTTCACGTGTGGAAAAAATGGGCACAAGTCATTCGACTGTCCAGATAAAAAGAAGGATGGAGGATAATATCATATCACCGAGGCACAGAGGCAAGATGTTGAAGTGGAAGATGCAGAAGGAGGAAGGTCATTGATGATGCGTAAGGTTCTCTTAACACCCGAGAAGGAGGTGGAGGACTCAGTTCAAAGAAACAGACTTTTTAGAACTGCTTGCAAAACCAAGGATAGGGTATGCAAGGTTATCGTGGACAGTGGTAGCATAGATAATCTCATTTCAACCAAGATGGTAGAGAATCTGGAGCTGGAGATGACTGATCACTCGAGTCCATACAAAGTTTCATGGCTACAAGAGGGACATCAGGTAAATGTCACTAAACAATGTTTAGTTGAATTCAAAATAGGAGGGTATAATGATAAAATACTCTGTGATGTTATTCCTATGGATGTCTGTCATTTATTGCTGGGCAGACCATGGAAATATGACAGGAACCTAATTCATGATGGGAAGATAAATACGTATACTCTAGAGAAAAATGGGAGAAGACACATGGTGCTTCCAATAAAAGATAAGGAGGTAAAACCAGAGGGGAGAAATACAATACTTCTCATGAGTGGGAAGGAGCTTCTTACGGAGGTGAAGAACAAAAAAGATCCACAATTCTTTGTGGTCAGGAAACCAAGGATCGTTTTGACTAGCACGAGAGTAGATGATTTTCTAGGAGAAATTCAGGAACTACTAGAAGAGTTCGCTGACATCGTGGTGGACGAATTACCTCGTTCATTACCACCGATGAGGAGTGTGAGTCATCATATAGACCTCATACCAGGAGCTAGTTTGCTGAATAAAGCCGCGTACAGGTTGACGCCGCAAGAAAATGAAGAGTTCAAGAAGCAGATCCAGGAGCTGCTGGACAAAGGATTGGTCAGGGAAAGTTTGAGCCCGTGTGCCATTCCAATGGTACTCAGTCCAAAAAAAGATGGAGGTTGGAGAATGTGTACCGACTCAAGAGCCATCAACAAGATAACTATCAGGTATAAATTCCCATTACCAAGAATGGATGATTTAATGGATTGCTTAAGTGGAGCAAAAGTTTTTTCAAATATTGATTTGAAGAGTGGATATCACCAGATTTGCATGAGTGAAGGTGATGAATGGAAAATAACATTCAAGACAAAGGAAGGTTTGTATGAATGGATTTTCATGCCGTTTGCCTTGACAAATGCGTCGAGTACCTTTATGAGATTAATGAATGAAGTCCCGAGGGAATTCATCGAGAAGTTTGTCATTGTGTATCTGGATGACTTATTAATTTTCAGCAAAACAAGGGCAGAACATATGAAGCATTTAGCTATAGTAATGAGGAAGCTACAGTAGGAGAAGTTGTTGATTAACATGAGGAAATATTCATTTATAAAGAAAGAACTCATTTACTTGGGATTTATTATATCTGTGAATGAATTGAAGATGGATCTAGATAAGCTGGAGGTAATTAAAAATTGGCCATCACCAAGAAATATTTTTGAGGTGAGGAGTTTCATGGTTTGTCTAGTTTCTACCAAAAATTCATTAGGAATTTCAGTGGGATTAGCACAACGATGATGGATACAGTCAAGAAAAGACATAAATATTTTTACTGGACTGAAGAGGTGGAGGAAATTTTCAAATTGTTGAAATGGAAGATCACAGAACAATCGGTTCTGGTGTTGCCAGATTTTCAAAAGACGTTTCAGGTAAAATGTGATGCAAGCGGGTTTGCCATAGGAGTGATCTTGAGTCAGGAGGACAGACCAATTGCATATTTCAGTGATAAGTTGAATGAGGCAAAAGAAAATTACTCCACGTATGATAAGGAATTCTATGTCATCATACAGGCATTGAAAAAATGGAGGCACTATTTGATTCCAAAGGAATTTGTTTTGTATAGTGATAACCATGCATTGCAATTTGTGACTCAACAGGAGAAGTTGAATCAGAGGCATGTTAAGTGGGTCGAATACATGCAGAATTTCACTTTTGTAATTAATCATATTTCGAGTACTGCTAACAAAGTGGTTGATGCTTTGAGCAGGAAATGTTTGCTGATGCAGAAGTTCAAAGTCAGAACGTTAGGCTTTGATGATCTTAGGGATATGTATGTAGATGATCGGGATTTTAGAGAAGAATACAGAGCCACTGAGAATCTAGTTCTCAGAGATAGAAGCCAGTGGATAGAGTACGTGGTTCACGAAGGATTGTTGTTCAAGGGAAATCAATTGTATATTCCAAATTGCTCCATGAGGGAGAATCTGTTGAAGGAAAAACATAGCGGAGGATTGGTCGGGCACTTCGGTCATGATAAGAGATTCATGAAATTAAGTGAGTCATACTTTTGGCCAGGGATTCGGTCAGAGGTCAAGCGGTTTGTAAACAGATGCAGAATTTGCCAGCATTCAAAGGGAATAAAGCAGAATGCAGGATTCTATCAACCATTACCCATACCCAAAAGGTCATGGGATGAAATCAGCATGGATTTTGTATTGGGATTGCCAAGGATGCAAAGAGGATTTGATTCAGTCTTTGTGGTAGTGGATAGGTTTTCAAAGATGGCACATTTTATCCCATGCCAGAAAACCGGTGATGCAACTCACATCGCAAATTTGTTTTTCAAAGAGGTCGTTCGACTTCACGGCTTACCCAGAAGTATAGTTTTGGACAGAGATACAAATTTCATGGGACATTTCTGTAGGACACTGTGGAAGAATATGGGGACTAACTTGATGTTTAGTTATGCCTATCATCCTCAGACGGATGGGCAAACAGAAGTGGTGAACAAAAGTCTGGGAGACTTGCTGAGAAGCTTAGTGACAGAGCACCATAGCCAGTGCGATAGTATATTTCCGCAGGAAGAGTTTGCATATAATGACTTAGTGAATAGGAGCACATGTCAAAGTCCATTTCATATTGTGTATGGCACACAACCAAGAGGATTTTCTGAATTGAGATATTCAGAATAGATTGCGACTAGGAGTGCAAGTGTCGAAGAGTTCGCAGAGGCGATGAAAGAAATTCACGGCCAGGTGAAGCAACGACTACTAGATTCAAGTCACGAATATAAGCGCAGAGCTGACCAACAAAAGAGACAACTTTAGTTCGAGGTTGGTGAATTAGTTCTAGCGCACTTGAGGAAAGAAAGGTTCCCGAGGGGAACATATAATAAATTGAAAATGAAGAAAATCGGTCCATGTAAGGTCTTGAAGAAATTGGGGGAAAATGCTTATGAGATTGAGTTACCGGATGGGATCGGAATATCTCCGATATTCAACGTCTCAAATTTATACCCATATAAAGATGAGGAAGAAGGAACAAGTGATAAACATCCAGAGGTTCAGTGGCGGAAGCAGATTCCAGTTGCAGAGAGGCCACAGATGGAACAGATACTGGATAAACGAGTCAGTAAGAAGACCAAGAGGGAAGAATACTATGAGTATCTGGTCCAATGGAAGGGACATCTAGTGGAAGATGCCAGCTGGGAGAACGAAGAAGAAATACAGAAGCATGGATATACCATGCAGGAGCTCATGGAAAGGAGCCCATGAAAATTTTCAAGTGAGGGAGTATGATGCAAGAGCATCGCAAATATCAAGCGAGCATGGAGAAAGCATAATGTATTTTTGAGCACATGATAAATTGCTTGAAAGTCTTTTTGAATTTGATGCGCAAAATCTTTAATGAAGCCATTTATGAAGGAGTGCCTTTGTATATTGTATTGTATCTTGAGTGATTCGCTCTCGTCCTTAGTAGATAGGAGGCATTTAATATAGTTAATGTAGGTAGATAGACTTGAATTCATAGATTAGATAGTTTTAGAAAGGAGGAGGGAAAATGGATATAGACACCCTCATTGTACATTGTAGGATAAGCATGATTATTAGAGCAGGAAGAGCACAGGAGAATAGCAGAGAGTTAGAGAGGATCATCCATGTATAGATCTTGAATTAATAGAAGAAGTTGATTCAAATCCATGGTTTTGTGTCTGTTTTCTGTGTGTTGATGTTAAATGATGTGCTCATGAGTGTTTTCTTTCCTGTTATGCATTTGATTTATTGTTGTGTATGTGATTTCATGTTTGAGTTTGAAATCTGAGGGGACGAAGGAATGAGTTTCAATTGTTTCTCTATCTGAGTGAGGATTCCTTCAAGGAGTGCAGTTGAAAATGTCTACAAGGTGTGCGTTGATGGAGGCTCAGGTAGTTTAACTCTTGTTCTCATTCACTCAGAAGTGAATTTGGGTTACTAGAGCCATGCCAGGAGGGCGCAGGCTAAGGGTGAGTCTCAGTTGAGAAGTTGAGTAGAAGTTTGAAGGAATGCTTCTACAGGTGTGCGTAGGGTCGAAGAAACCCAAACACTTGAAGTGTTTGCAGATTGTCGCAAGGAAGGCATGCAAAGGGTTCTCTTTTTCTAAGAGACTGAGAATTTGGAAAAAGATCAAGAGGGATAAAACCTTCAAAACTAGTGTGGCAGGATTTCACGCAGGAGGATGCGTGAGAACAGAGGAACACTTGGTTATTTTCTAGAAATCCTCAAGGAGGAAGAAATTGATGGTCAAGATCTTGTGTAGGGGATTCATGATAAATCTGCCAGCCGTCAGATCCAACAGAGTAACGAGGAGGTTACGAACACACCAGGAGGTTAATATTGGGAGGATCATGAGTCATATGATCGTTGTTGGGTTGCCTGTCAGTCATTCGATCATTCAGGAGTTGCTCAGGGGTTGAGTCCCAGTGAGCAAAGGAAAGTCCCGGAGAGGCATCGGGATATTAGAGCATCGAGGTTTCAGAAGTCCAGAGATTCGAGACCTTTCAAGTCTCGAAACCTCGATAAGAAGTCCTAGCCGTGGATCTCAGGGTGGAAACACATCAGAAGATCCGAGAAGAGTCAGGGTTCGGCATTTCAGGAATCCTGGGGACAAAGAAATCGTTACATCAGGAATCGCGATCTCATGATGTCCGAAAAGGCGATGAGGATATAGTGACGTGGAAGGGTCAATCCTCACGTGCATCAGGAATTGGTGTTTTGTGATTCTTGGAAATCATAGCAACAGGAATCGCGAAACTCCGAAACGTGATTTCCTGACAGGCTAAAAACATGGGGGCCATAGGAGTCAGCATGGAGGACAGGTGGCGTACCATATCGAGGTTCAGGAAAAGGTAAGTCCTAAAAACCTTGGTATTAGGATTCGCGATCCCACGAAGTTCGAAGTCCCAACAGGGAGTCGTCTATCGGTGTTTGAGTGATTGGGATATCGGGGATTCCGGTGACAAGTTGTTTATGCATTTTGGAATTGCGAACCGCAAAACCCCGATGGGAATATGACTTTGGTCATATAAGGAGCATTCACATGGACTGAAGGCTAGCCAGGAGGGGCTAAAGAAGAAGGAGAAGCATTTCGACATATCGGGATTCAGGGTTTGGTAAAGAAAAGTGTTTGAAACATCGCGAGTGCTGAAATCCCGATAGGAGAAACTCTGATAGGGACGTGAAGGTCAACGTTGACTAGCATCGGGGTTCAAGGTTTTGAGAATCCAAAAACACTCGACCACAAGACTCGCAAAATCGTGAAGTCTGATTTCTCGATCGTTAAGGGATATCTTTAGGAGTATTGTTGTGGGTGTGCAAAATTCTCGATAGGGAATTAGAAGAGCTTTTCAGTTCTTCGGGCCAAGGAAGGAGAAGGTCCTATGAGCGGATGTGCCTGAGGGCTTGACTGCATCACTTCGACAACTTGTCAATGATGGAGCTCAACGTGAAGCATAAATTGTGGAAGCTAGACCCATTTTTGGGTCCTTTTTGGGTTTTGGGGGATAATGTAATGGGTTTGGTATGTCGGCCCATGGGTTTACCCATGTTTAGGCCTATTTTTTATGTATATATAGATGTCTAGGCCATATATAGAAGGAGAGGATGATATATCTATGTGATGTAGGCTAAGTGCCAAGGGTTGAATCTGTGTGATCAAGGCTTTGTGAATTTTGTGTAAGTCTTGCAGAGCTGAGTGCAAGTCCCTATGAGAGACTGTTGAAGGCTTTGTGTTCTAGTGCAAGGAAGAAGGATCTAGCGAGCTACACATATATTTTTTCCTATGCGAAGAGGGATTTGGATGGCTCTGTGCTATAACCTAATTAACTGAAGCTAATAAAGAAGAAGATTTTGTGGACGTAACCCTAGGGTGGGGGTGAACCATGGTAAATATGTGTGTTGTGCTTTGTGCCTCAACATGATGTGTTTGTCTCTTCCTTTGCTAAGTGCTTTGATGTGTTTAGATAGATCTATTTATGCTTTGTTCTTCTGAGATATGAATGAATATTAGATATGGTATGTAATATGTTGAGTGCTTGATCTGCTAGATCTAATCTATCTTGTTGTGGCTAAGTGTTGAATTATCTTATATCTAAGTACATATTGCGATGCTCTGTGCTATCTACGAAGTATCATGAGGGTTGAATATTGATGAATAATCTATGTTAGGTGATTGATAAGTGTTATAATAAAATGTATGTGTCCCATCTAAGGTTGTAGTGATCCAAGTGGATATCGGTGGCCACACACCTTCTCCAACTGGCCCAAAACATGTTTTTGGCAATTTTGGTAATTTACTATTTTTAGTAGTTTTTAACTTCTGGGGCCATTTTGAGTCCCTAAACAATGTTTTTTTGAGAAAACAGGGAGAAACATGGATCACAGATCATGTTTCTCACCCAAAATTTGTAGTTTTCAGATCGATATTTCCAACGAGCTATCGAGCGCCCCAAACAAAGATTGTATGCAAAAGTTACACCCCTGTGAAGTTGGCGTATCAACTACCCCCATTGGGGCCCACAAACCTTTTGGATTTTCATTTTCCGGGGTTATGGTTTTGGATTTTACTTATGTTAAAAAAGTCCCTTAGAGCCTCATTGTAATGATCATATTCTCACATATGCGAGTAGCCATCACATATCTTCTCAGAGATAAGTTGGCACCATTCTATTGAGTCTTTCACTCTGTATTTTACAGTCTTTGTACATTTATTTCATTAATAGAAATTGTGTATTACTGTATATCTCTGACTCTTGTTTTATTTCCGCTATATATCTATTATATTGTTGTCTCTCTTTCAACATCTCTAAATATTTATGTGTTATATCTCCATTCTCATTTCGTACCGAAAATAATCTGGATCAGTGGTATCAGAGCAGGTTTCTCTTGATCGTTTTCAGTGCATGTCCCCGACGAGGTCTGAGTATAGAAAGTTGGGTATTGAGATTATCTATATTGAGGAAAATCACTCTCATACACCCAAGAAACCCTCAATGGTGGAAGAAAATAAAAAC
>JZKD02S1614451.1:145439-156469 GCA_000966675.3 Picea glauca | reverse complement strand
ATTGTTGGTTGTGGAGCCTGATTATCTTCCTGATTCAGAGGTCCTTTCTTTCAGCCGTGTTTATACCCCATGAAGTATTTACACCCCAAAAGTATGTACACTCTTCCACGCGGGGAAATCCCTCTACGGACTAGCACTTAGGGTTTAATTATGCATGCAGAAAAGACCTAAAGATTTCTACTTTCTACCGTCGTCCCGGACCTAATCGCCATTATTCTTAAAAAAATACATAATTAAGAAGATCAAGTGAGCATACCTTATTTCGGGAATTTGATATCGATCCTTCCTCATGCTTGACTTCTCTTTGACTGCATCTCTCCTCCGAAGGCTGACCTACATTCACACAAGACAAATAAAAAACTCCACATGCATTTGATATATAGATTAATGGGTTAGAGATTCAATAAACAAGTATGCAATAAACCATAAGAACTTCATATGGTGGGACGGGAAAAGTAATTCTTTATTATAAAATTCAACAAATCAAATTACAATGATGAAGTCGACCGTTGCTCCAAGAACTTGGTTCTGGGCTCCTCTTCAACTGTCCTCCAACTTCTTTTCTCTATTTTTCTCTTTGCACAAGGATGGCTAAAGGGTTGGGACAAAGGGAATGCGCAATTGGGTATAGTTTCTTTACTATGATTCTCCTCCTCCAAATGGGACCCCTAACCCTTCTTTTATAGACTAGAAGAAGCTAGGTATTTTGTCGAACCTTTGTCCATGCATTGCCGGAAGGTTTAGTTAACTCACCAAAAGTTGTGTGTTTTGTCAGCAACTTTCCTTTTTTCGTGCTTTTGTAAGTACACGCAGGTTGTTTTGGGTCAGCTAGCGTGTACACGAATGCAGTAATGGAGCAGGGCATGTGGGCCTTTATAAAAGAGGTTTTTAAGAAGAGTTGTTCAATAGTGCTTTGGCAAAGAAGGAATCTGAGATGGCCTGATGCTAGGTAAGCATGTCTAGTGCAAATTAGGGTTATAACACTTTAGCAGGGATGCAAGATGATGCTATAGAGATTGAATCCAATATAATGGCATCTGGAAATTTGAAAACTATAGTTGAGATGGGAACAAGAGAACCCAGGCGTTTTAAATAACATGTAGGGCCCTCTAGCTCTAGAAAAAATTCTTCAAAAGAAAAAATGGATGAGATGGAAAAAATTATTTAAGACTTATCAAATAAAATTTCTAGGACGGAAATGGAAAAATCCAAACCTGATCCATATGCTAGAAATCAATTCAGGAGAAATCCTAACATAAATACTCAGATACAACAAAGGCAAATAAAAAATGAGGAACAAAATATTCAAGCTCCTTTTAAAACCGAGAATATCATACGGAGAGATGAAGTGCAAGATTATGACAAATTAGATGAAGATATAAACAACCTCAATGATGATGATCTTGAGCCTCAGCTAACCAAACAGGATTATGGGAAATCCTTGGGTCTGGAATCTTTATTTAATGATAGTGAAAATATCAACAATTTGGGACACTCTACATATAAAGGTCTCACTAATTCAATAATGGTCAAGCTCCAACATAAATATGATTTGAGGCCAAGAGAAAAAAGTTCTATAAATACTCCACCAAAAAAGATTTTATCTCGAAACAAAGCGAATGAGGAAGAAGTTACAAAACCATCAAATGAAATGAAAGTTTCCCGAATAAAGCAAGTTGAAACAAAAGCAGTACATACTAAGAATCCATAAAATAAAGAAGTCAAAGTTTAGACTAGGGAATTTGAAAAATCAATTGAGCTTTCAATCTAGAAAACGAACTGAATAAAATTAAAATTCCAATGCCTTTGGTTGAACTTGCTAGAAATACAATCTATAAAAATCAAATCGCAAAAGCAATAACTTTTTCTGATGTTGAATGTCAAGCTGTTGTTATCAACTTGCAGGATGAAAAACCTACAATCATGTTTGGGCCACACATTGAGAATAACAAATATTATGTTGCTCCTTTCTATATTACACTGACTGTGCACGATCATTTACTACACAATTTCATGTTAGACTCAGGAGCTTCGCATAATTTGATTCCTTATATTATCATGGAAAATTTGGGCTTTCAAATTACCTGACCTTATCAAGATCTATACTCTTTTGATTCTAGAAAGGTTAAGTATTTGTGTATGATTAAAGATTTAGTTGTAAATCTTGCTCAGGATCCTGTGAAAAGTATTCTTATGGATGTGGTTGTTGAGGATGTTCCTGCCAAGTATGGCATGATTTTATCAAGATCTTGGGGTGTCAAGTTAGGAGGATCGGTCCAATTAGACATGATGTATGCTACAATTCCAATTTTTGGTGGACAATTTACTCGATTGTACATAGAAACTAGACTGGCTTATACTGTAAGTGACCCCCAAAACCCTAACAATTATCTAGTCTATGTTGTTGATCAAGATCTAGGAAATTGTATATTATCCATAGATGATGATTTTGAAGAATGTATAGAAGAAGAAAATCGAAAAATAGAATTTTCAAAAAAAAATATAAATTTTAGAGACGGGATGTGGAAAATGTTCTTTGATGGTGCTTCATCTTGCGAAGGAGCAGGAGATGGAGTTTTATTTGTGGTACCAGGTGATGAGTATTACATTCCTTTTTCTTATAGATTACAATGGGATATTGATTGTACCAATAATGTGTGTGAATATGAAGCTTTAGTTTTAGGATTAGAAGCTACAAGAAAACTAAAAATCAAACATTTGATAGTTTATGGTGATGTTGAGCTAATTGTAAAACAAATAAAACAACAATACCAAGCTAAGAATTCAAGATTGAGGTCGTATAGAAATTGTGCCTAGGATCTCATAGAAAATTTCTTCTGGTCTTTCAACATCCACTCTATTCCCATAATGTATAATCAACAAGCTGACTCTTTAGCCAAAGTTGTTGTAACTTTCGTACCACCTGTTGTTTTGAAGTTGAAGTATCATATTGAGATGAGTCATAAACCTTCAATTCCAAACAATGTTTAACACTAGAAAATATTTGAAGATTATGAACAAATCAAGCAGTTTTTGGAAATGGTAGATGAGTTTTTTGAGACCCACATTGATCAAGAAAATCAGAATGAGCCTGCTTGGATTATGCAGGAAGGAGAAAACCCAGAAAAGTTCCATCATAAAATTGCAAATCGTTGAATGCTATTACTTAAAAACAATCAAATCCCCAGAGGCCTTATCCCTCTAGAAAGGTTGTTTGACCAAGATGATATACCTTTAAAGTATACTTAGCGACCTCAACCTGAAGAAGTTGAAGATTCTAACATAGGAACAAATGAAAATCCCAAGATGGTCAAAATATCTAAGTATCTTTTGGCTCAAATAGAGAGTAAATATGTTGAGTTACTTAAACAATATAAAGATGTTTTTGCATGGTCTTTCGAGGATTTAAAAACCTATGATACTTCTGTTATTGAGCATAAGATTCCCTTAAAACATGGTATTAAGCCTTTCAAGAAGAAGCTTAGACAGATAAACCCAATCCTTCTGCTAGTAATAGAAAAGGAGGTTAAAAAAATCCTTGATACAAAAATCATTGTTCCCCTCAGATACGATGAATGGGTTGCTTATTTAGTCCATGTTAGGAAGAAGAACGAAGACATAAGACTCTGTGTTGATTTTAGGAACCTAAATCGGTCTTCTCTTAAAGATAACTACCCCTCCCAAAAATGGATCATGTTTTAGAAAAGGTGGTAGGGGCTAAAAAAATTTCTATGATCAATGATTTCTCGGGATACAATCAGATTGTTGTTCATGAAGATGATAGAGAAAAGATTGCATTTACTACTCCATGGGGAACTTTTATGTATGATAAAATGCCTTTTGGTTTAATGAATGCAGGAGCAACTTTCCAAAGAGCAATGGATATTGCATTTGTTGGTGAGAGAGATAAGTTTGTTGTTATTTATATGGATGATCTGATAGTTTTTTCTAACTTTGATGCAGAAAATTTGGTGCACCTTAGAAAAACTTTTAACAAATGCAGAAATTTGGTTTGTCTCTAACCCCCAAAAAATCACACTTTGCCATGCACGAAGGTAAAATTTTAGGGCATATAGTTTCAAAGGATGGAATTAAAGTTGATCCTAAACGAGTTGAAGCTATTGGTCTAATTAATATTCCTAGAAATAGAAAATCGATTCAATATTTTTTAGGAAAAATCAATTTTTTGAGGAGATTTATTCCTAATTTTGTTGAAATAATTAAATTTATTACAAATATGCTAAAAAAGGACAGGGAAGTAAAATGGTCTACAGAAGCAAAAGTATCATTCGAATGTGTTAAGAAATCCATAGGAGAAGCACCGGTATTGGTAAGTCCCGACTATACAAAAGAGTTCTTAATATTTTCATTTGCATCTGAATATACCATTACAGCAGTGTTCCTTCAGAAAAATGAAGAGGGATTCGAACAACCAATATCCTTTTTTAGCAAAAGCCTTAGAGATGCAGAGATAAGATATGAATAAATTTAGCTGAATAAAATTTCAGAGCTCTTGGAATAAATAACTTTGAGTATCATGATTCTCTTTTAGATATAGAGGAAATTGATGATCAAACGCCTATTATTCAGATTGAAGATAAGTTTTCCTCCTCATCTTGGTACAGTGACATTGTTTCATATCTCCTTACTCTTTAATGTTCGAATGATATAACTCCTTCTAAGGAAAGAACTTTAAAGTTACATGCAATTAAGTATTTCATTATTGATGGCAAGTTATACTAGAAAGATCCTCTGGGTTTCCTGTTATATTGCCTTATAGAATTCGAAACATACGGTGTTATTGATGAGTTTCATGAAGGAGTATGCGGAGGACATCACGCATGGAGAGAAACAACTTACAAAATCTTAAGGGCGGGATATTATTGGCCAAAATTATTCACCGATGTAAATGCAAGGGTGGGAGCTTGCAATTCATGCCAACTGTTTGTTGGTAAGCAAAATCTTCCCACCTTACCTTTAATTCCAGAAAAAGCTGAAGCTCCTTTCCAACAATGGGGTTTAGACTTCATTGGAGAAATTCATCCACAATCAAGTGCTCAACATAGATGGATTTTGACCGCTACTGATTATTTTACAAAATGGGTTGAAGCTATTCCAACTCAAAATGCTACATATTCAGTGCTAATAAACTTTTTGGAAGAAAACATCTTAGCAAGATTTGGTTGTCCTAGGAAGATAGTCACTGATAATACTCAGGCTTTTAAATCTATTACAATGATTAATTTTTGTCAAAAATACAATATTATTATAGGTCATTCTACGGCCTACTATCCTCAAGGAAATGGGCCGGTAGAATCATCTAATAAGAGTTTGATGGCAATAATTAAGAAGGTTTTGACAGAAAACAAAAAATCTTGGCATATACACTTAAAATATGCCTTATGGGCAAACAGAATTGGCACCAAAAAATCTATAGGTATGTCTCCATTCCAATTAGTTTATGATATTGATGTTATTCTTCCTATTAATATCTCTCTTCCTGTGATGAAACTCTAGCAGGATGTGAATGAAGAGCCAAACGATATTACGAGAAGAATAAATTAAATCATCGAAGTACAACAAAACATAGTAGAAGTGGATGATAAGCTCCAAAAATACCAGGATAACATGAAATCCCTTTTTGATAAAAAATATAAAGACAGGGAGTTTCTTCCTAGCGATTTAGTATTAAAATGGGAATCTAGAAAGGAATATGCAGGGAAACATGGGAAATTTGATCATATCTAGTTCGAACCCTTCAAAATTGCAGTTGTTCAAGGAAAAACCTCATTCTCGCTTGAAAATCTTAATGGGGAGATTCTTGAGGCCCCTATCAATGGGAATTCTCTAAAGAATTTCATACAGTAGTTACTTTTTAGATTTTGATTGTACATATTGGATTGTATTTACATTGGAGCCAATAAAAAAAATTTCTTTTTTCTTTTTTTTGAAAATTATCTGAGTGATTTGATAAATTGTTGTAAATATTTTTAATAAAATTATGATTGCTTGACTTCATTTTGAAAATAAATTTAGAAAAAGAAAAATAAATTACATTGTAAAATAAAATTCATTCAATAGTTAATCAAGATAATACAAAGAATACATCAAAAGCTTCTTGAGAACTACTCAAATAAAAAGCATCTTCATCATGTATCATCTCTTTTCTACAGGATTATCTAATATTTTGTATTTCATTCCTTTTGTAGAATAGATCTTGATGAACAGAAGATGAGGCACAAGAAAAACTCGACACTCGTCTTTTCATCGTTTTTTATTTCTCTAAAAACAAGTGATAAATAAATAATCTGCCTTGCTGAAAATTCAAAAGGAAAATAAGGTATGAGTTCCTATTCTTCTTTATAGTCCGAATAAAATTTAGAAATTGATTGAAATAAATACGAAGGAAGTTTTTCTCATGATGATGTTATCACCTGATCTAAAGATTGGAGATGTAGAAAAATATAACTCGAATTGTCATGCAGATGAATTCTGAATCCATCTCTCGTATAAAAAATAAATAATAATAATAAATAAACTCGAAAGAAGTCTTAAATTAATACACAAATTTGTGTGGGATTAAGACATTTTTTATTCAGATCCTCCAAACCCTTGATTTGGTTGTTTCTGCCTCTCCCCAAGTTCTTTCCACTTCCTATTTTTGTTCTCCTTTCTCATCCTTTTAGTCTTCATAGAAATAAAGAGACTTAGCCTAACTCTGAAAACTCAAAAGCATATTTTCAAAACAAGATTAGAAGAAAATATTTATGTTCCTTTGATTTTAATTGAGTAAGTATGTCTAGGCTAATCTTGATAATGTTAGCTCTAATATCAGATTTTAAACTGACAAACTCGCTCAAGGTTTATCCCTAGCATGATTGAAATTCCCAAAAAGTTTCTCCTATAGGCAAAGGTGTACTGAAAATTGGAAGAAAGTTAGTTTCAGAGTATTCTTAAAATTGTGGACATACCTTCTTTTTCGTTTTAAATATTTTAAATAGATATCATCCCTTGTATGTTACATACAAAGTGATTGTCCCCACTTCAAAATGTTAAAATCCAAAACATATGGTGAAAGGAAATTCATAATTTGATTTCCCCCATCTTGTCTAAAAGAGATGATAAAAGGAAATTCATATATTGATTACTCTCATCTCAGTGAAATGCAAATTCGTTAATTGAAGTGGTGAAAGGAAATTCAATGGGGGAAGTAGATAACTTCACCAGAGTACTGAACAGGCTCGCTGGCAGTGAAGCAATATCTATAATATCTGTAAGGTTGTCATACATATCTATATATCATACTGTGTTATCTAATTCTCTTTACAGTGATATTTACATCTTGAACCAACTAGGATTTCCCTAAATAAATATGTTACAACTGCTTAACCATGAAGCGAACAAAGTCGGTCGAAGCCTGATATTTTAGTTAAAATTATTTTGATTATCTTAAACAATTCCAAAATAAATTTTAAGAAAGGGAAATATTTAGTATCCTAACATGAGATCAATCATGAAATGTGTTTTAAAGATTTTGGATGTGGATGAGTTCATTTTTCTATGTATGACTAATTCTTAAATAAAACCAGAAAAAGTTTTTCAAAAAAGAAATAATGACTCCATTTACCCAATAAAGGCACCTACTCTACTGTTCTTTCATGCCTCACAGGGAGCCACAATCCCCAGATGGAGCCTATGTTAGAACACTTAGAATTTTGAACTTTTATTCCTTTGTTTTTTGCCTCTTAGAAATAACATTTTCACCCAAAAAAGGAAAAACTTAGGAAATTGTCTTTTAATTTAAATAAATCCTTGGTCATTATAGATCAATAAGGCACTTAAAATGTCACTCGACGATGAGTTGTACTAAGTTGATCAAACGGTTCTTGTGATCTCTGGAATGTAAAAATCGTCCAAATTTTAAATGAAAACCTTTAACGATCACTTCAGAGCTTCGCGCATCGGGGTTTTCAAGAAATCTAAATAACAAAAACCCCGAATCTACGAAGTCGCGAAGATAATTCCTCGTGACAATTTCTAAAAGGATTTACATATGAGTCATAGGACACTTGTCTTTTAATATTTTCTTGGGCTGACACATGGCACTTATTTTTAACATTTATATTAGATTATTTGCACAATTTCAAGTGACACGTGTCCCCCTCCTTTCTTGACACATCACTGAGAATGATGTCATCTTTGCCACATCACTCTAGGAGATTTCCCTTCAGGAGTTTAAACAAATATTGGGTTCACAATCGTTGAAGCATCAAAGTGTCGGAGTATTGGATATCACAAAAAAGTAAACGTGTTTCAAAGGGATAATAAAACATTTAACAACTTTAGTTAATCATGCTCAAGTATTAATTAATCTCTTTGCAAATTCGGTCTTCGGGAGATTTCTCTTGTGCTACATCCAAAACTCCTGAACGTCGAACCACCGAAGTATGAACCCCAATTTTAAATAACTAAACTCCCGAAGCTCCAGAGCTCCAAAGTTCCAAATCCCAGAAAATATATATAATAGTTCGAAACATTTACTCCGGGAATTAGGCCCGCGGAGGATTTCTATCATCCTTCATCCAAAACCACCGAATACTGAACTTCCTAAGTACTTAAGGCTAATAAAATGTTTAAAACATGATTAATTAAAACATAAAAGCGATTAATTAGAGATCAACTTCTCCGAGAATTCAGCCTTCGGGAAATTTTTGCCTTGTCACATTCAAAACCTCTAAACATCGAACCGTCGAAGTATTAATGACATTTATGATTGGCTAAAGTTAATGATTTGAATAAATATTGTGAATCGCCAAGTAATAAACTCCATTAACTTTTTAATAATTTCTTTGTCAGTAAATCAATACGAAGATTGATAGACTTTATGAATAAAACATTTTGAATTTCAAGTCATTTTATCATTTGCAATTATAATTTTCCATTCAGTAAAGATCTTACAGACTTCTCATGTTACAGGTAGGTTAATTTCATTTCCCTGAGGATTATGGAGCCACACAAAGCTGTGAAGAAGGAAGATTTATTTTATGAACTAGAGTTGGACTCCAACTAGTTCTGAGCTTATACACTTCTACCACTCCAAACTATGGGAAGAAAATGATGAAGATTTATTTTATGAGATCTGTCACAACGTGGTGGTACATATTCATCTAGCTATCTATGGTCACCCGCCACCCAGGATTTCAAAGAAGATTATGGGAAACTTAGGCACATTTGCATACTGATACATGGAAGAGAACTTCTCTTACATTAGAGTGTTCGACTGCACTGTTCCTCCTCATGCCCTTCCAAAAATTTTACCTGACAGGTTGGTGTGCCGAGAAGTGGCATACCAAATAGTAGTAGGAGAAATCACTAAGGAATTAAAAGCGGCTCAGAAAACGGTATGGCCAACGTTTCCCATTCAGGTTGGTATGTTTACATTGTTAGATTTTTGTCATACCAAAGTAGAGGCTACAGCCTTAAAAGATATCAAATTAGTTGACATCGAATTCAAAAGACACGATCCACATAAGATGGTAGAGAATCATTTGGCTCAATTCAACATGAAAAGATACATCCACGAGGAGTCTCCTTATGATGAGGTTTTAGGGGGGATATATCCTATGAAAAAATTCAAAATAGATTACAGACTCTGCCTCCTAACCAACAGGTTGGTTTCCTCAGCTTCCAAAAGCATTCACAAAACAACTTGCCTAAGATTTTACAAGGAGATTCAAGGCCCATTCCATCTTCACAGGAAGCTAAATCCACCGAATCTGAGCCAAGTTTCTCCACTAAAAACAAAACTTAAGCAGTATTGAAGAGTTGAGATGGGTTATTTAAAGAGATAAAAACATCACTACTAGGTCTAAATGATAAAAAAATACTAGCCCATTTTGAAGCTTTCATGAATCAGGGACAAGTTTTCCCCCATTCAACACCAGTTACTTATGTTGGCACCCCAAGCACAACAGGTCCAGAAAGCTCCACCACAATTATATCTCCTATTCCCTCATTAACTCCTTTAGAAACCAATTTTGGAACTCCTAGTTCGGAGGTTGTTCACATAGATGAACTTACTCCTATCTTGCCTAAATAAATTCCTCCCTCAAGTTTATTTTTCATCAAGAAACAAAAAGCTATTGTAAAGAAAGAATCTCAGCAAAAATATGGAGTAGTTACTAAAAGGAAGAAAATAGTGGATGATGGAAAAGGCCAAGTTGATCCTGAGTTTGCCAAGGAGGTTGCATATTCACTAGGGTATTTTTCCACTGCCAACCAATGGTCAGTGGATAATCTGACCAAACAACTGTAACAAAAAACTCTCTTTGTGGAATAATTGCAGAATGAAATACATAGCACAAAACAGGTTGTAAGGAGCAAAATGAATCAAGACATAGAGAAAATCAGGTTAAATTATCAGCAACAGATGAAGCAATTACAGGAGAAACTCGAGTTGATTTACTAGAGTTCATAGACCATCAAAGACATGATTACTCAGCGGGACAGTTTGATAGAACAACTGCAAGCTAAATTAGTCCTAGTGGAGAACAGAGCAATATAATTCACCGCTTTCAAAGCACAAGCATCTAAAATCAATAAGAATCTGGAAGCTTTCCAACATGATCTATATAAAAAGGTGGATACTATTCAGAAATACTATCAAGAAATAAATAATTTTATGAAAAGTATTAATGTGAAATAAAAGGATTCATGTGTGGCTAGATCAAAGTTTCACGAATTCATTATATGGAGGTAGAAAGCCAATATATTTGGTCTCACCCCTTTCTCAAAATATGAACTACTGAAGGGTGAAATGGCCTTGAAATTTTGGGAGACGAACCTAGAAGAAAGAAAAAAACTTGCCAGAGAGGCAAAGGAGGCTTGTCTGGAGGCATTATCTATTGGATTACTGAGAGGTAGGGGTGAATCAATAATAGAGCAATTATAATCCTTTTTAACCAAATAATCCAAGTGTTATATCAATGTAGAATTATCATCCAATAATGAGCAATGAACAAATGAACAAT
>JZKD02S1614440.1:141783-153783 GCA_000966675.3 Picea glauca | reverse complement strand
TCATATGGTTCTGAAAGTGACTGCCATGGTTAGTGACAATATCCCTTGGGATGTCGAACCTTGCTATTATCTGGTTGAATAAAAAGAGAGTTGCAGTCTCCCCATCATCTTTAAACGTTGGCATAGCTTCGACCCACTTCGTGAAGTAGTCTACGGCTATGATGATGTAACGGTGCCCCCTTATTGAAGGAGGGTTTCATGTAGTGTAATCAATTTCCCACTTGGTGAAGGGACCAACTGTGATGACAGGAAACATAGGAGCGGGATGTGCCCTCATCTTTCGAGAGAAGATCTGGCATGGGTGGAACTTCTTGACTGATTCGATACAATCTATTATTAGTGTCAGCCAGAAGTAACCTGCTTGTAGAATATTTTGGGCTGTTACCAACCCAGACAAATGACCACCACAAGCTCTGGTATGGAAATTGTTAAGCACGATAACTGCTTCTTCGTGAGTAAGACATCGGTGTAGGATGCAGTCTACACCTCTTTGATACAATGTATCATCGAGTATGAGATAATTCCTAGCCTGATGGCATATACAACGACACTCATCAAGAGAAGTAGAGGCGGGGCACTTCAAAGTCTGGAGATAGATAAGTATATCTTTGTACCAGGGATCTGAAGATGTGATCAAAAACATATCTCCTTTGATAGGCAATTCTTCGGGCACACCATCACCTGACTCAACCGGAAGTTCTGAAATAAGTTCTGCAAAGACCAGTAACTTTTTGGATTTCGCTGAAATGAAATCTATGTCAAACTCTTGGAGGATGACTATCCATCTACTAATCTTTCCACCAATTACCCATCATGTCAACATATACTAGAATGGATTCACGATAGCAATGACGGTGGTCTTGTGAAACAGAATATAATGATGGAATCGTTGAATAGCATGGACTGCTGCCAATGCAAGTTTTTCAATATGAGAATAATTGAGTTCCGGTCCTACGAGGCCTCGGCTCAAGTAATATATCATATATTCTAAAAACAAGTCATCTTCTTGAACTAAGACCATGCCAATGGTTGACTCTGTTGCAGCCAGATATAATAAGAAATCATTGTTATAGTTAGGTGGCTGAAGCAGAGGGGCAGTTGTGAGGGCATGTTTCAACGTCGTGAAAGAGCATTGAGCGACATCATCCCAATAAAAAGGAACATCTTTCTTCCATAAGCGCATAAATCCCTTGGTGATCTCGGCATAGTTGGCGATGAAGCACCTTAAAAAATTCTTAAAAAATTCGCCTTGCCTTGTAGACTATGAAGTTGAAAGATTGTGCATGGGGGGGGGGGCAACTGAATTATTGCCTCAACCTTGAGAGGATCGACCATGATCCCTTTTGTCGACACTATGAAACCTAACAAACATCCTGATGTTATGCAAAAGCTGCACTTGTTTGGATTCAAGCGAATCCGGAAGTAGCGACAACACTCAAAGATAAGTCGGAGGTGTGTGGGATGATCCATTCTCTTGTGAGATCAAGATGCTAAATCATCTAAATAGGCCTCGACTATATGCTTGAGGTCATGGAAAGAAAAAGACATGGCCCGTTGAAAGGTCGCTCTAGCATTTTTTAGACCAAAAAGCATGTTACGATACATGAATGTACCCCAGGGACAGATGAATGTCATTTTGTGCTGGTCTTCGGGTTTGATTTGTATTTGGTTATATCCCAAAAAATTGTCCATGAAAGAGAAGGCCTCACAACCCGCACATTCATCAATTATCTGGTCGATGAATGGTGTGGGAAAATTATCTTTGGGACAGGCCTTGTTCAAATCACGGAAGTCTGTACATACATGAATCGTGCATTGTTTTTTATTGACCAGCACGGGGTTTGACACCCATTGGGTCAAATGGATAGGATAGATAAAACCGACTCTTAGCAGTTTCTCAACTTCAACCTTAATGGTTGTTTCTTCCCTGGGGTTAAATGGATGAAGCTTCTGGCGGACAGGCTTGGCATCTGAATAAGTTGTGATTTCATGTTCAACTATTTTTGGATCAATCCCTGGCATCTCCTCGTAAGACCAAGAAAAAACGTCACAGAATTCTTTAAATAGATCTGTGTAGGTTTGAATATCTCTGAGGGAGTAGTTATCTCTGATGAAAACATTCTCCACGATGCCAGGGGTTCTAGAGATATTGATCGATATGATTTCAGCGATGGTTACGATATTACCCTCAGCATAGACCTCATGTGTAGCTAAGGGATTAATAGGACAAAACGTATCTCCAGTCATAGTCAAGGTGAATTCTCCGGCCTCGATTCTGCTTAACTCTGGGAGAAAGAAATATTTGTGATGAAGATCATCCCAGGGTTTGTCTGGACTAGTCATTACTTCAATTACTGCTTCGTCAGAGGGAAAGACTAAGTCTAACGAATTGGTGTTAGCAAGAGAACCTTGAGCCCAAATAGGCTCTAGAAGCAGATCGAACTCTTGTGTATGAGTTGGATCTGGGTTGGCTGAAGCTTGATGGACTAAAGAGTATGCTACTTCAGTTGTGGACAAGGGCATGGACATGCCCGGATGCCCTGTCCCCTCCATCATGGCCGATGGGGAAGGAAGTATCCACAGATTGGTGAAGTAAGTCATGTGAAACGATGAAACTTGGAAAATCTCAACCTTATGGTGGTCGGATATGAACTTGACATCGCCTTGAGGGGGTGGGTAATCGAAGGTACCCATCAAATATGGGCACAAACCAACCCCTACGTTGACTACGCCTGGTTGAGGATTATCAATCATCGGGACCGCGGACACCCCCAATGAAGGGTCAGATCTGGAGAAAGACAGTTGATCAATGGTCACAATCCGGTCCTCATGTGAAAACAACAAGACTCAAAAAACTGTAACAACCATTGTTTGCATGGAATAATTCCAACTCCTTCCTAACAAAAGATTGTAGTCGAGGGATGCATCAACTACCTCTACCTCAACACACACTGTCTTCCCTCCCAATTGCATGGGAAAAGAGGGAATGATACCATGTGGTCGGAACGAATGACCGTCGAAAGCAGTGAGAAGAGTAGGCATCGGAGACAAAAGGGGTTGGCCAATGGCCTTCCAACATGTCAACGACATAACGCATGTTGAGGCGCCCTCATCAACCACCGTGCGAAAAATATTTTGAGTAAAAGTTTTCGTGGGGTGAGCCACTACTATCTGAAACGCTACGTGGTAAGGCATATGAGGTTTTAAGTTGGTTGTATCTAGCATGATGGTACCCAGATTACAAGTCTCGATAGATCCTAGAGCGGTTAACAAAGATTTCCTCTGGGAAGGGTAGCTTTGGAGGACCTCCAAAGTGGACATCGCACAAGGGTTTTGAGACAAATATTCCACCATAGAATAGTTCTGGGCAGCCCTTGCATTTGGGTTGTGAGAAGCTTTTTTGAACACACCTTTTGGGATGCGTGTCATTGTTTCACCCAAAGTCTTCTCAATCTATAGAGGAAGAGATGGGAGTTCGGCTTCTTTGCCTTTCTCAGAAGTGCTTGGTTTAATATAGTCATGCGTTCTAGTGGATATGAAAGCATCACCCTTCATCATATATACATTTGCGGATGTGGGATTGTTCGAAGACAGAGAGGGTCCTTGACTTCCCCCTTCCGCGCTTGTAGAGGCTTGGGTTAGGTTTTGTCCATGTTGAAATGGATTGGTTAACACAACAGCTTGTTGTTGTGTCACAAACTTTTGGGCCTCTGCAATGCCTGGGACATCGGTGGGTCAGGTGGTCTTTCGTGCATAGGTTGCACGGATACCTCACCTTCTGTTTCTCAGTGTTTCCCCCACCAGCATTATCAGTGGGTTTCTTATCCCCCTTACCCTTCTTTCCTTCAGGATGTTGGGTGGACTTTGGATTTGTCAATTGCACTATGTGTACATCCGACGTTTTAGTAGGGAGAGCAACCAAAATAGTAGTTTGGCTGGCCATTGTGTGTTGTATAGACAATTGTTGCAACTACTTCGTTAGTTGCTTAGTGGACTTTGTTTGTGCTGGACCAACAATACCATTGGCATGTGGTACAACTCTCTGTCTGGTTTTATCAAGTATTGAGCGTGGTGCATTTGGTAGGATCTCGTATAATAAACCAGACTGAGAATAGATAAGCTCAAGTTGTTGAGCTCTCATGATGGCGTCTTCTTCGTAAAACACTCCTGAAGTCATGACGTCTTTGGATAACTGCGAGACCAAAGACTTAAGGAACCACTCGAGAAGGAATGTTGGTGGGACTAGTACCTCAATTAAACTCTTTCGGCATATCCATTATTGGATGTGATCAGAGATATGGTTCTCTTTTGTCTATGCGAAATTGGCCAACAATTTTGTGTCAGCGTCGTATCTCACAAGTAATTGGAAATGGTTTTGGAAGGCCATTGCCAATTCTCTGAAGGAAGAGTATCTTGAGCGGTTGAGCTCAATGTACCATTTCGCGGCACTCCCAATGAGAGTACGTTGAAACAATCACAATTGTACGAAGTCATCTTTCAATGAGTTAGATGAGCACCAAAGGTGGAAGGTAGTCACATGATCGTCTGGATCTTCATTAGGCTTGGCTTCAAAATTTGGTATGTCCAAAGGAAACTTCATCGGCATAGGAGGCCAACGCGAATCATGACAGATAGGGTCATTCAACAACCTTATCAAGTCTAGAAAATGCAAGGTTGCCAGGAAAGGTAGTTTGGGTTGTTGGTGATAACCTAGGAAAAAGGGGCCTGGAGTTTGACTGGCACCAGGTTGCCAAGAAACATTCGGTTTCTGCCCTAGGTTCTGGTAAAAGCCATGGCCATGGCCAACATATGGATTATGTGTGTGAGGAGACATCATCGGCTGATTCCCAAAATAGGATGTAGATGGATGGGTGTGCATTACATTCGGAGGAATTTGGGAAGGGTTGCCCCATGTTGATCCCGTGGGGATAGGCATAGTACCTTGTCCGAGGTTCCATTGACTGTAGAAAGAATTTCCCCCAAATCAACATTCCTGATGAAGGAACGGATCTCTGCCAAGAATTCCAAGGCCCTGATGTGGAAGAACTTCTTGGGTTTCCCCCCTGTGCAGGAATAGCACCTTGCATAGGAATAGGTTGTCTGAAACCAGGGTTGCCCCCAGTCGGGAAAGTAGCTGACGAGAAAGCATTGTTACCAAATGCACCAAACAAAGAAAACGGTGTCGAACCTACCAGCATATTATGTGAAGGTAGTCCTTGACTCCCCGCTCCAAATAAACTATGGTGTGTAGGTGGCCCGGTGGATGGCTGGTGCGTGCCACTGATCAAAGGGGATGAAGGAGGTATATGACCTCCCCCATAAGGGAAAGCGTTAAAAGGAGAAGAAGTGCCCCCCATGTGGCCTTGTAGAGGAGTTTTAGAGATCCCTGCCCCCAGACCTAAAGTCTTTGAAATGGAGTAGGAAAGTACAGGACTTGTACCTGAGCTAGGCATCCCATATGAGAACGGAGGGCCTGTCACACTTGGTGGGAAAGGGGTTGTGGCCGCCGCCATAGATGGGATCGAACCACTGTGCGAGGTAGAGGCAGTCGAGACCATGGTGGCTCGGACCGGTGATGGTGGGTTAGGAGGTGGAAACTCTCTTGTGGTGAAACCGTAGTGGGAATTGAAGAATTCCCAGAAGGAGTAACAACATCTGTTTCCATTGCTACGTGCGACACTGTCTGGCACTCGTAAGGATGAATCAGTATGATGATGGGTGCCGAAATATTAGTGGTTGAGTTTTCAACTAGAAAAAAAACTTTTGCTCCAAGGTATAAAACAGTCGATTCCTTCGGATGTTGGTCGGGCACAATTTGTTGTGACCCAGTCGCTTCAAAACACCCTTGTTGGTCTAGCTTTCACCTTAGTGGTGGTGGGGGTGGCTCCAATGTAATCGGTGATAGGCCAAGAATCCTTTGTGACCGACAGAGCTATTGATCCTCCACTGTGTGAGAAGATCAAAGACACTCTAGGGCTTTCTACTCGTTCAAAAAACAACACACACTAGAAAGTCCCTACAAGATAAAACAAGAAAACACTAAACTAATTGGAAGAATAGTTACAACAACCAACACTAGAGAAACTTACCGGTGCAAGTGCAACTCGAACACGGAAGCACCCTCTAGGTATACTCTGCAAAGCGTGGCCCGGTGTCTATTCTAGGTACCACGGTATACCCCCACAGTCACCTGTGTATGTCCCTAAAAAGATANGTTAAGCACGATAACTGCTTCTTCGTGAGTAAGACATCGGTGTAGGATGCAGTCTACACCTCTTTGATACAATGTATCATCGAGTATGAGATAATTCCTAGCCTGATGGCATATACAACGACACTCATCAAGAGAAGTAGAGGCGGGGCACTTCAAAGTCTGGAGATAGATAAGTATATCTTTGTACCAGGGATCTGAAGATGTGATCAAAAACATATCTCCTTTGATAGGCAATTCTTCGGGCACACCATCACCTGACTCAACCGGAAGTTCTGAAATAAGTTCTGCAAAGACCAGTAACTTTTTGGATTTCGCTGAAATGAAATCTATGTCAAACTCTTGGAGGATGACTATCCATCTACTAATCTTTCCACCAATTACCCATCATGTCAACATATACTAGAATGGATTCACGATAGCAATGACGGTGGTCTTGTGAAACAGAATATAATGATGGAATCGTTGAATAGCATGGACTGCTGCCAATGCAAGTTTTTCAATATGAGAATAATTGAGTTCCGGTCCTACGAGGCCTCGGCTCAAGTAATATATCATATATTCTAAAAACAAGTCATCTTCTTGAACTAAGACCATGCCAATGGTTGACTCTGTTGCAGCCAGATATAATAAGAAATCATTGTTATAGTTAGGTGGCTGAAGCAGAGGGGCAGTTGTGAGGGCATGTTTCAACGTCGTGAAAGAGCATTGAGCGACATCATCCCAATAAAAAGGAACATCTTTCTTCCATAAGCGCATAAATCCCTTGGTGATCTCGGCATAGTTGGCGATGAAGCACCTTAAAAAATTCTTAAAAAATTCGCCTTGCCTTGTAGACTATGAAGTTGAAAGATTGTGCATGGGGGGGGGGGCAACTGAATTATTGCCTCAACCTTGAGAGGATCGACCATGATCCCTTTTGTCGACACTATGAAACCTAACAAACATCCTGATGTTATGCAAAAGCTGCACTTGTTTGGATTCAAGCGAATCCGGAAGTAGCGACAACACTCAAAGATAAGTCGGAGGTGTGTGGGATGATCCATTCTCTTGTGAGATCAAGATGCTAAATCATCTAAATAGGCCTCGACTATATGCTTGAGGTCATGGAAAGAAAAAGACATGGCCCGTTGAAAGGTCGCTCTAGCATTTTTTAGACCAAAAAGCATGTTACGATACATGAATGTACCCCAGGGACAGATGAATGTCATTTTGTGCTGGTCTTCGGGTTTGATTTGTATTTGGTTATATCCCAAAAAATTGTCCATGAAAGAGAAGGCCTCACAACCCGCACATTCATCAATTATCTGGTCGATGAATGGTGTGGGAAAATTATCTTTGGGACAGGCCTTGTTCAAATCACGGAAGTCTGTACATACATGAATCGTGCATTGTTTTTTATTGACCAGCACGGGGTTTGACACCCATTGGGTCAAATGGATAGGATAGATAAAACCGACTCTTAGCAGTTTCTCAACTTCAACCTTAATGGTTGTTTCTTCCCTGGGGTTAAATGGATGAAGCTTCTGGCGGACAGGCTTGGCATCTGAATAAGTTGTGATTTCATGTTCAACTATTTTTGGATCAATCCCTGGCATCTCCTCGTAAGACCAAGAAAAAACGTCACAGAATTCTTTAAATAGATCTGTGTAGGTTTGAATATCTCTGAGGGAGTAGTTATCTCTGATGAAAACATTCTCCACGATGCCAGGGGTTCTAGAGATATTGATCGATATGATTTCAGCGATGGTTACGATATTACCCTCAGCATAGACCTCATGTGTAGCTAAGGGATTAATAGGACAAAACGTATCTCCAGTCATAGTCAAGGTGAATTCTCCGGCCTCGATTCTGCTTAACTCTGGGAGAAAGAAATATTTGTGATGAAGATCATCCCAGGGTTTGTCTGGACTAGTCATTACTTCAATTACTGCTTCGTCAGAGGGAAAGACTAAGTCTAACGAATTGGTGTTAGCAAGAGAACCTTGAGCCCAAATAGGCTCTAGAAGCAGATCGAACTCTTGTGTATGAGTTGGATCTGGGTTGGCTGAAGCTTGATGGACTAAAGAGTATGCTACTTCAGTTGTGGACAAGGGCATGGACATGCCCGGATGCCCTGTCCCCTCCATCATGGCCGATGGGGAAGGAAGTATCCACAGATTGGTGAAGTAAGTCATGTGAAACGATGAAACTTGGAAAATCTCAACCTTATGGTGGTCGGATATGAACTTGACATCGCCTTGAGGGGGTGGGTAATCGAAGGTACCCATCAAATATGGGCACAAACCAACCCCTACGTTGACTACGCCTGGTTGAGGATTATCAATGATCGGGACCACGGACACCCCCAATGAAGGGTCAGATCTGGAGAAAGACAGTTGATCAATGGTCACAATATGGTCCTCGTGTGAAAACAACAAGACTCAAAAAACTGTAACAACCATTGTTTGCATGGCATAATTCCAACTCCTTCCTAACAAAAGATTGTAGTCGAGGGATGCATCAACTACCTCTACCTCAACACACACGGTCTTCCCTCCCAATTGCATGGGAAAAGAGGGAATGATACCATGTGGTCGGAACGAATGACCATCGAAAGCAGTGAGAAGAGTAGGCGTCGGAGACAAAAGGGGTTGGCCAATGGCCTTCCAACATGTCAACGACATAACGCATGTTGAGGCACCCTCATCAACCACCGTGCGAAAAATATTTTGAGTAAAATTTTTCGTGGGGTGAGCCACTACTATCTGAAACGCTACGTGGTAAGGCAGATGAGGTTTTAAGTTGGTTGTATCTAGCATGATGGTACCCAGATTACAAGTCTCGGTAGATCCTAGAGCGGTTAACAAAGATTTCCTCTGGGAAGGGTAGCTTTGGAGGACCTCCAAAGTGGACATCGCACAAGGGGTTTGAGACAAATCTTCCACCATAGAATAGTTCTAGGCAGCCCTTGCATTTGGGTTGTGAGAAGCTTTTTTGAACACACCTTTTGGGATGCGTGTCATTGTTTCACCCAAAGTCTTCTCAATCTGTGGAGAAAGAGATGGGAGTTCGACTTCTTTGCCTTTCTCAGAAGTGCTTGGTTTAATATAGTCATGCGTTCTAGTGGATATGAAAGCATCACCCTTCATCATATATACATTCGTGGATGTGGGATTGTTCGAAGACAGAGAGGGTTCTTGACTTCCCCCTTCCACGCTTGTAGAGGCTTGGGTTAGGTTTTGTCCATGTTGAAATGGATTGGTTAACACAACAGGTTGTTGCTGTGTCACAAACTTTTGGGCCTCTGCAATGCCTGGGACATCGATGGGTCAGGTGGTCTTTCGTGCATAGGTTGCACGGATACCTCGCCTTCTGTTTCTCAGTGTTTCCCCCACCAGCATTATCAGTGGGTTTCTTATCCCCCTTACCCTTCTTTCCTTCAGGCTTTTGGGTGGCCTTTGGATTTGTCGATTGCACTATGTGTACATCTGACGTTTTAGTAGGGGGAGCAACCAAAATAGTAGTTTGGCTGGCCATTGTGTGTTGTATAGACAATTGTTGCAACTGCTTCGTTAGTTGCTCAGTGGACTTTGTTTGTGCTGGACCAACAATACCATTGGCATGTGGTACAACTCTCTGTCTGGTTTTATCAAGTATTGAGCGTGGCGCATTTGGTAGGATCTCGTATAATAAACCAGACTGAGAATAGATGAGCTCAAGTTGTTGAGCTCTCATGATGGCGTCTTCTTCGTAAAACACTCCTGAAGTCATGACGTCTTTGGATAACTGCGAGACCAAAGACTTAAGGAACCACTCGAGAAGGAATGTTGGTGGGACTAGTACCTCAATTAAACTCTTTCGGCATATCCATTATTGGATGTGATCAGAGATATGGTTCTCTTTTGTCTATGCGAAATTGGCCAACAATTTTGTGTCAGCGTCGTATCTCACAAGTAATTGGAAATGGTTTTGGAAGGCCATTGCCAATTCTCTGAAGGAAGAGTATCTTGAGCGGTTGAGCTCAATGTACCATTTCGCGGCACTCCCAATGAGAGTACGTTGAAACAATCACAATTGTACGAAGTCATCTTTCAATGAGTTAGATGAGCACCAAAGGTGGAAGGTAGTCACATGATCGTCTGGATCTTCATTAGGCTTGGCTTCAAAATTTGGTATGTCCAAAGGAAACTTCATCGGCATAGGAGGCCAACGCGAATCATGACAGATAGGGTCATTCAACAACCTTATCAAGTCTAGAAAATGCAAGGTTGCCAGGAAAGGTAGTTTGGGTTGTTGGTGATAACCTAGGAAAAAGGGGCCTGGAGTTTGACTGGCACCAGGTTGCCAAGAAACATTCGGTTTCTGCCCTAGGTTCTGGTAAAAGCCATGGCCATGGCCAACATATGGATTATGTGTGTGAGGAGACATCATCGGCTGATTCCCAAAATAGGATGTAGATGGATGGGTGTGCATTACATTCGGAGGAATTTGGGAAGGGTTGCCCCATGTTGATCCCGTGGGGATAGGCATAGTACCTTGTCCGAGGTTCCATTGACTGTAGAAAGAATTTCCCCCAAATCAACATTCCTGATGAAGGAACGGATCTCTGCCAAGAATTCCAAGGCCCTGATGTGGAAGAACTTCTTGGGTTTCCCCCCTGTGCAGGAATAGCACCTTGCATAGGAATAGGTTGTCTGAAACCAGGGTTGCCCCCAGTCGGGAAAGTAGCTGACGAGAAAGCATTGTTACCAAATGCACCAAACAAAGAAAACGGTGTCGAACCTACCAGCATATTATGTGAAGGTAGTCCTTGACTCCCCGCTCCAAATAAACTATGGTGTGTAGGTGGCCCGGTGGATGGCTGGTGCGTGCCACTGATCAAAGGGGATGAAGGAGGTATATGACCTCCCCCATAAGGGAAAGCGTTAAAAGGAGAAGAAGTGCCCCCCATGTGGCCTTGTAGAGGAGTTTTAGAGATCCCTGCCCCCAGACCTAAAGTCTTTGAAATGGAGTAGGAAAGTACAGGACTTGTACCTGAGCTAGGCATCCCATATGAGAACGGAGGGCCTGTCACACTTGGTGGGAAAGGGGTTGTGGCCGCCGCCATAGATGGGATCGAACCACTGTGCGAGGTAGAGGCAGTCGAGACCATGGTGGCTCGGACCGGTGATGGTGGGTTAGGAGGTGGAAACTCTCTTGTGGTGAAACCGTAGTGGGAATTGAAGAATTCCCAGAAGGAGTAACAACATCTGTTTCCATTGCTACGTGCGACACTGTCTGGCACTCGTAAGGATGAATCAGTATGATGATGGGTGCCGAAATATTAGTGGTTGAGTTTTCAACTAGAAAAAAAACTTTTGCTCCAAGGTATAAAACAGTCGATTCCTTCGGATGTTGGTCGGGCACAATTTGTTGTGACCCAGTCGCTTCAAAACACCCTTGTTGGTCTAGCTTTCACCTTAGTGGTGGTGGGGGTGGCTCCAATGTAATCGGTGATAGGCCAAGAATCCTTTGTGACCGACAGAGCTATTGATCCTCCACTGTGTGAGAAGATCAAAGACACTCTAGGGCTTTCTACTCGTTCAAAAAACAACACACACTAGAAAGTCCCTACAAGATAAAACAAGAAAACACTAAACTAATTGGAAGAATAGTTACAACAACCAACACTAGAGAAACTTACCGGTGCAAGTGCAACTCGAACACGGAAGCACCCTCTAGGTATACTCTGCAAAGCGTGGCCCGGTGTCTATTCTAGGTACCACGGTATACCCCCACAGTCACCTGTGTATGTCCCTAAAAAGATA
>JZKD02S1614440.1:93294-139188 GCA_000966675.3 Picea glauca | reverse complement strand
CAGGATCTCTTGAAGACTTAGACACCTACTTTAACAGAAAAATGAAACCAACTCAAGGAAAAATTCATAGAACAAACCAATCCGAGGTGAAACCTAAGCTATCGACTACAAACAAGAAAGACTAGAAAGAATTCCAGAAAACCCCTGAGAAGGAAAAATTCTGACAGGGGAGAGGATGACTGCCTCTTTAAAAGAAATTTTCTAGAATCATACATGCGACTATCACTTCCTCAGCTAGCATGTACACGCGGGCTGTGAGAATGCAGGGCGCGAGTCAACGCGTGCAGACCTTATAGAGGTCGTGTTTACCTCTGTGGGTCTTGAAAAAAAAATTACAGTCAAGCAAAGAAACAGAGATAACTAGTATGGAAGACCAGAATCTCTGTTAGCTCAGACTTTTGCAGAAACTTTAAAAACAAGAAAATGAAACCAGTTCTTAAAAATACCCAAAAATATCCCCGGGAACCCTAGAGATCTCCCCAGTACAGTCGCCAATTCTGTTGTGAGTGGGAAATCCCTCTACGGACTAGCATCTAGGGTTAAATTATGCATGCAGAAAACACCTAAAGAATCCTATTTTCTACCGTCGTCCCAGACCTAATCCCCATTATTATTAAGAAAATATGTAGTTAAGTGAGTGTACCTTATTTCAGACGTTTGATATTGATCCTTCTTCACACTTGATTGTTCCTTGACTGCAGCTCTCCTCTACATATGACCTGCACTCACACAAGATATACAACAAACTCTACATGCATTTGATCTAAATATTAATGGGTTAGAGATTCAAACGTGTATGCAATAAACTATCGACACCTCATGTGGCAGGACGAGAAAAATACTTCTTTATTACCAACTTTAATAAATCAACATACAATGTTGATGTTGGCCACTGCTCCACGAACCTGGTCCTGGGCTCCTCTTCAACTGTCCTCCAACTTCTTTGCTCTATATCTCTTCTTGCACAAGGATGGCTAAAGGGTTGGGACAAAGGGAATGTGCTAATGGGTATAGTTTCTTTACTATGATTCTCCTCTTCCAAATGGGACCCCTAAGCCTTCTTTTATAGGCTAGAAGAAGCTAGGTATTTGGTCAAACCCTCGACCATGCATGGCTAGAAGGTTTAGTTAACTCACCCAAATCTGTGTGTTTCGTCGGAAAATTTCCTTTTTTGTGCTTTTGTAGGTACACACAGGTTGTTTTAGGTCAGCTAGCATGTACACACATGCAGTAATGGAGTAGGGCACATGGGCCTTTATAAAAGAGGTTTTTAAGAAGAGTTGTTCAACAATGTTTTGGCAAAGAAGGAATCTGAGATGGCCTAATGCCAGGTAAGCATGTCTGGTGAAAATTAAGGTTATAATAGTGGTCAACGCATCTCTCGACTACAATCTCTTGTTAGGGAGGATTTGGACCTATGCTATGCAAGCAGTAGTCGTTACAGCTTTCCATGTCTTGTTGTTTCCACACGAAGATCAGATCGTGACCATTGATCAATTGTCTTTCTCCCATCCTGGCCCTTCATTGGGGGCATCTGTGGTCCCAATGATTGATAACCCTCAACCCGACGTTGTCAACATAGGGGTTGGTTTTTGCCCACCTTTGATGGGTACTTTCGATTACCCACCTCCTCAAGGCGATGTTAGGTGCATATTTGACCACCATAAGGTTGAGATTCGCACAACTTACTTCAACGATCCATGGATTCTTCCTTCCTCATTGACCACGATGGAAGGGATAGGGCACCATGGTATGTCCATGCCCTTGTCTGCAACAGAAGTGGCATACTCTTTAGTCCAGCAAGCTTCCACCG
This sequence comes from Picea glauca, assembly GCA_000966675.3. Classification (NCBI taxonomy): domain Eukaryota; kingdom Viridiplantae; phylum Streptophyta; class Pinopsida; order Pinales; family Pinaceae; genus Picea; species Picea glauca. Next base: position 137,375 of record JZKD02S1614440.1, on the reverse strand, counting down.
ACTCTGATCCAACTCTTGCACAAGAGTTAGATCCGATTCTAGATCCTATATGGGTTCAAGGTTCCCTCGTTGATACAGATTATTTAGACTTAGTCTTTCCCTCGGACGAAGCAATCATTGAAGCAATGACTATTCCAGACAAAGCTTGGGAAGATCTCCATCACAAATCTTACTTCCTCCCTGAGTTAAGCAGAATTGAAGCAGGGGAATTCACTTTGACTATGACTGGATATAGGTCTTGTCCTATCAATCCCTTGGCTACGCATGTTATTTATGTCGAGAGTAATATGGAAACCATTGCCGAAACTATACCTATTAACATCTCCAGAACCCCTAGCGTCATGGAGAATGTTTTCATCGTAGTTGAATGCTCCCCCGAAGAGATTCAAATCTACACGGATTTATTTAAGGAATTTCGCCACGTTTTTTCTTGGTCTTACGAGGAAATGCCGGGCATCGATCCAAAAATTGTTGAACACGAAATCATGACTTATCTTGATGCTAAGTTGGTTCGACAGAAGCTTCGTCCGGTTAATCCTAAGAAAGCAGTAGTTATTAAGGTTGAAGTAGAGAAATTGCTCAAGGCAGGTTTTACCTACCCCGTCCATTTGACCTAATGGGTGTCAAACCTTGTGTCGGTTGACAAAAAACAAGGTACGATTCGTGTATGTATGGACTTCCATGATTTGAACAAAGCTTGTCCAAAAGATAATTTTCCCACACCATTTATTGACCAAATAGTCGATGAATGTGTAGGTTGCGAGGCCTTTTCTTTCATGGATGGTTTTTCGAGATATAATCATATACAAATCAAACCTAAAGACCAACACAAAACATCATTCATTTGTCCATGGGGTACTTTCGCGTATCATAAGATGTCATTTGGTCTGAAAAATGTTGGAGCTACCTTTCAGCGGGCCATGTCTTTTTCTTTCCATGATCTCAAACATATCGTCGAGGCCTACTTAGATGATTTAGCATCACTATCTTGTAAGATAACTGATCATCCCACACACCTCCGACTTATCTTTGAGTGATGTCACTACTTTCAGATTCTCTTGAATCCCAACAAATGCAGTTTTTGCATGACATCGGGTCATCTTCTAGGTTTCATAGTTTCAAAAACAAGGATCATGGTCGATCCTCTCAAGGTTGAGGCAATAGTTTAGTTGCCTCCCCCACGTACAATCCTTCAACTTCATAGTTTACAGGGAAAAGAGAACTTTTTGTGGTGTTTCATTGCAAACTACGCCGAGATCACAAAGGACTTTATGTGTTTACTAAATAAGGACGTTCCTTTTCATTGGGACGATGTCGCTCAATGCTCCTTCAAAGAGTTGAAATGTGCCCTCACAAGTGCCCCTCTGCTTCGGCCACCTAATTATAACAAAGATTTCTTATTATACTTGGCCACAACAGAGTCAACCATCGGCATGGTCTTAGTTCAGGAGGATGATTTACTCTCATAATATGTGATTTATTACCTGAGTCGAGGCCTGGTTGGACCGGAACTCAATTATTCTTATATTGAAAAACTTGCATTGGCAACAATTCATGCCATCCAACGGTTCCGTCATTATATTTTGTTTCGCAATACCACCATCATTGTCGTTGTGAATCCATTTCAATACATGTTGACACGATGGGTAATCGGCGGAAAGATCAGTAGATGGATAGTTGTCCTCCAAGAATTTGACTTAGATTTCATTTCGGCGAAATCCAAAAAGTCACTGGTCTTTGCGAAACTCATCTCAAAACTTCCGGTCGAGTCAGGTGATGTTATGCCCGAAGAGTCGCCTATTCAAGGAGACATGTTTTTGATAGCATCTTCGGACCCCTGGTATGGAGATATACTTGTCTATCTCCAGACCTTGAAGTGCCCCTCCTTTGCTTCTCGTGATGAGCGTCACTGTATACGCCATCAAGCCAAGAACTATCTCATACTCAAAGATACTCTATATCGTCGAGGTGTAGATTGCATCCTTCATCGGTGCCTCACTCCTGAAGAAGCAGAAATCGTGCTTAATGATTTCCATACTAGAGCATGTGGCGGTCATTTGTCTAGGTTGGCAACAACCCAAAAGATTTTACAATCCAGTTACTTATGGCCGACACTAATCAAAGATTGTATCAAATCAGTCAACAAGTGCCACCTGTGTCAAATCTTCTCATGGAAGATGAGGGCATATCCTGCTCCCATGTTTCCCATCATCACCATTGGCCCCTTCACTAAGTGGGGGATTGATTACACTACCTGCAACCCTCCTTCAGCAAGGGGGTACCATTATATCATTGTAGCGGTAGACTACTTCACCAAGTGGGTCGAAATTATGCCAACGTTCAAAGATGATGGCGAGACTGCCACCCTCTTTTTGTTTAACCATATTATAGCACGGTTCGATGTCTCAAGAGAGATTGTCACTGACCATGGCAGTCACTTTCATAACACAATGATGACCGAGTTAACATCAAATCTTGGGTTGAGGCAAGAACATTTGTCACCCTACTACCCTCAAGAGAATGGTTAGGTGGAAGCTGTCAATAAATATCTTAAGACCATCTTACAGCGCATGATCAATTCGGCCAAGTCAAATTGGAATTTGATATTATACTTGACATTATGGGCCTATTGAACATCTGTTGAGACTGCAACCGATTTCTCACCTTTTCAACTCGTTTACAGGCTGGAAGCAGTCTTGCCTATAGAGTTCTAGATCTCGTCTCGCAAGTTGACAGTACAATTGTTTCCAGACACTTCGCCACTTAAAGAGAAATTATTATATCTCAACCAGCTCAATGAGCAGCGTCGGGATGCGGCCTTGGCCAACGAGGCTCACAAACAAAAATTCAAGTGTTAATATGATCAGTCCGTTCATCCTCGTATTTTATTGGTAGGCGACCTTGTCCTAGTCTATGACCAATATAAGGACCCCCTAGGGGCAAGCAAGTTCAAACCCATGTGGTTTGTACCTTTCATCATAAAAGAGGTTCTAAAAAAGGGCGCTTATCGTCTGGTAGAATTTGAGGGAAATGCTTTGGCAGAGCCTAGAAATGGGATCTACCTCAAGAAGTATTACTCATAGGTAGGTCACCTTGGGTAAATTTTTGTAACATATGTATAGTTCTTGCACATTTTCTTTTTTAGTCTTCACCCTTTTTGGTTTTATGGATGTGTCGTTTTGATGTCATTTTTTTCACTATGGCAGATATCAAGTGAATCGGAGGTGTTCGTTGGGTTTGTGGATGGCGCTAGCTGACACACTCAGAGACTTGCATCCATCGCTTGGGTAATCTACACACCTCAAGGCCAGTTGTTATCTTCAAGAGGTATCTATTTAGGTGACACCAAAAACAATGTTGTCGAATACAGTGCAGTTCTAAAGTTGCTGCGTGACGCTTTGTCACATGGTATTTCTCGTCTTCGGGTATATTTAGACACTCAGTTGGTTGTGTCTTAGTTAAATGGAGTGTACCGCGTTTATGATCCCACTCTACACCGACGGTTCCTTAGGGTAAGTCTCTTAGAACGAAGCTTTGATTACATTATGTATATCCATGTTCCTGGGGGATTGAATCAAGTTACAGACACCCTAGTTAATCATGTACTAGATTGGCATTTTGCACACATGTAAAGAAAAGCACACACACGCACATGTAAATACATTGGTAAATAAATGTAGTCCATAAACACATGAAAACACATAAAAATCCATATATAGTATCAAAAATATCAGAGTACATGTGTGGGTGCAAGCGCCTCAAAACTACGTCCAGTAACGAGTCATGGGGCTTATGCCCTCAAAAATATACAAATAGTTTCCTCAGCACATGAAAAGTCCAAACTAACTAAGGATGGTTCCTATTGACCCTATTATAATGGTCAACGGTGTTTTCCAAACGCCAAAAAAATCGGACCCACGTCCGAGGTGTCCCCACTACATGAGGCTGCATAGACGACGACAGATCCTTGATCTCTGCCATGGGGACTGTGCGAGTGAGCGAGGTAAAGTTTCTCTCTACTCGTCTCAAAATTCTCTCAGCCTCACTGGCTGGAGGTCCTCCTGCTGCTGGTGGTTCATCGACTGCAGCTAGGGCAGCCTATGGTTGAGGACATTGCCTGTTCCTCAAAAAGTCCGTTGGTCGCACTGGCCCCACATCTGCACATACCAGACACAGATTTGTCAGATACTTTGGTGTATGAAAAAAATGATATATATATATAAAACAACATAAAAAATTAAATAAATTTAAAAAAGAAAAAAAGAAAAAAAAAAACAAGCTTACCCATCTCTCCTCCCTCCTCGTCGGGAGGTACCAGTATCTCAAGATATCTAGAGAAGTCAATTCTGGCATAGGGGTAGTCCTCTATGACCGGAATCTGTCGTGCCCACCAAGCAAACAATTTGTCGTCAAAGGCTTCAATGGTCCTTCCCCCCCTATCACGACCACAATGCCACCCATTTGCATAACGCGGGGCTAGAGGCCTGGTGCCCTCATATCACCTCTCTAGGACTGAAATTGGGCACTCTCTCAAAGAAGAAAGCACAAAGAATCGTCCCAAACCCGAAATTCCTTTGATTCCGCATTCGACACTCTATTAATTGCCTCTTCATACAATCCAGTACTGTGGTGCTCCACTCAAATATTTGTGCATTTAAGCACTGAACTGCACAATTCATGTGCGCACGAGAAGCCTGATGCAAAGACGCAAACCCTATAATTCGCCCAATCGCCCAATGAGAAACATTATCACTTTCAGTGATAAGTTTGAGATCTTACTTGTCGGCACCTGCGAGCTCGTTCTGTTAGTATCGGCTTCACAATGGAGCCCAATCAACTTCGATATGTTGTGAGGCATGCAGGGAAAGGTACAAAAATTGACTGGTTCCCCTCTCCTTGAGAGGCTAGTCAAAAATTATATATCCTCTGTCTTTGGATCCAGCGACTGCCCCTCTAGCATAAATGCCTCTGCATTGGGATGCCAATAATCCACCAAGGCGTTCAGTAGCCTAGGTTGTGCTTGCATGAAAGGACATTGGAAAAACTTTAACAAACCACACTGCAACAATGCAGCAAGAGCATCAAGGTCCTCATCAACCAACACATCAGCATCCTCATGCTCTCTTTCTCTCCAGTGAACATACATCCTGCAAATAGACAAAGTTCAGGAGGGTTAACTCTTGTTTTTTTTTGTTTTTTTTTTTAATGGAAGTTCCACGTCGGTTGTAGTGCTCACAATAGTGTGTACACTTAGGATGTCATAAGGCATCCTGTGTGTACACTCGGGTTGTCATAGGACAACCCACGTGGACGTAGGGCCGACCTTTTAAAGGTCGACGCCCCTCCAAAAAATGAACTTAAATGCATAAAAAAAGAATTAAATTGCAATAGGGGGTAGTGTATACTTACTTACTCCAAGCGGATGGTCGTTTCGTCCAATGAGGCTCCCGAAATCAACTCTTTTCACAAAGTGGTAGTTTTGGATTTTAGTCAATTTCTCAATTAACAATGGTGATAATGAGCTGTCAGCTTCTATTTATAGACTTTTTGGCCTCTTTTTGTCATTTTTTGGACCCTTTTCTCATTTTTTCTAAACTGAAAATCATATAGTATGGTTYAGGAGTTTTCTTYGGATTGTCACGAGAAGTSTTTTTTGGGTATTGGGAAACTTTTTGAGTTTTGGGTCGTTTTGAAGGTCCTTTGGTAAAAAGCCATTTTGTCCAACKCATTGCATTTAAGATAGGATTCCACCTCCACTTTCTGCATCTTGTTGTCTTTTATGCTTTACCATAGGATCGATCCCACCAAGTTGCAACACAGAACCATCATTGMTKCTTTAGGAGTGTCGTACTTTAGTGGTAGAKCCTACCTTAAYATGGATGCCCTAGGTAGATCCTRGTTGCATTTTCGTGTCCATGCTGCCACTAATGACTATAGGCTCGGGAGTCCTTACTAGTTTTTCCTGATTACGAGTTTGAGCCTCATTTGCATGATTCCTTATCACTCTTGACCTCACCCTCGGGACTCCCAAAACTTAACGGGTCTTCTTTTTAGCTCTTTTCAGACCCTCTAAACATGAAAAGATTGTTGAGCGATCTTGTTGACCTTCATGCTCGCTAAAATGAAATTTGAAGTCACGTTTGTCCAGCGATAGTTTACCCCTTTTTCGGTCCGAATGGTCAATTGTATGAACAAAGGTATACTCTAGGAGCCTCAGTTCTCTAGAAGAATATTCTCAGGTATAATTTTAACCCTTTTTCAGGCCTGAGGGGCTAAATTTATGAAAAAGGAACCCCCACAGAGTCCATAGTTAAGCTCTTTTCAGACTCCCTAAAATTGAAAATATCATCGAGTGACCTTATTCTTTCACACTCGTTAAAATGGTTCAGAAGAACATTCCTGACAGATTCCATAGTTAAGCTTTTTTCAGACTCCTTAAAAATGAAAAAATAGTCGAGTGATTTTGTCTCTATCACACTCGTTAAATGGTTTTGAGTAGACGTTTGGTCGGTGCTAGTTTACCCCTTTTTCAAGATGACTAGACTATCTTCGAAAAAGGTACCCCAGCAGAGTCTCCTTTTACGTCTTTTCAGACTCTCTAAATATGAAAAACCGTTGAGCTTACCTTCTCTAGGCTCGTTAAAATTACATCGAAGGACATTACCATCGTGTGTTTTGTTAGCCGCATTTGCATACCTGCATATTTGGCCTAATGTCGGATCCATGTTGCTCTCAAATGAGCCATCTGAAGCATTCCTTATATGAAATCCCTGTAGCACTTTGCCTCTGCGTCTTGACACCTTTGGCCCCAGGAGGATTTTTCCCGAGTGCCCTTTTTCTTGCATATGTCCCTTTGCCCTGAGCATCCCTGTGTTTCATGCGCTTGGAACTAGTATGTTTGTGACACTTGATCCTCCTTTGTAACATAGCATTCTTTTATTCTTTTTCAAGCTTTCCAAAATTATTGAAAAAGACAAAAAACATCAAATATACCCCAAAAAGAGGAAGGGAAAAGTATTTTCTTTTTATTGGCAACACAATGAGTCACCCTTGGACAAAGAACATCCTTTCATTTTTTCTTCAAGACCTAGGATTTAATAATACCTTAGGAAGCTATTCTCACTACATAGAGTTGTGTCCTCCTCCATTTGGTTATTCTTCTAAACATATGGAGAGTTTTCAGTGCCTCCTGCATCGTGAACTTATGTCAAAATATCATGTTGCATGAGTCTAATCTTATGTCATGCTATTGTTCAAGGGAAGTTATTACCAATCTTGAGTTGTCCCCCTCTATAGATTGTCTCTTACCCTCATGCCTAGTCATCCTGAAATCCCAATCAAGTCTTTGTTCGAAATCCATGAAGACCTCAACCCGATCATCAAAATCCTCTAGTTTGTTCCTGAAAAAGCCATCGAAGATCTCTAGGTAGTGAATTCGTACACTTATATTACACTCCTACCTGATTTTTGAAGATTTTGAAGTTTATGCTCGAGCTCTAAAGGCCTGTTCTCTAGCCATTAGGCCTGATTCACTTCTTGAAGATGGATACTATAAATGTATATTTTTTTTTTATTTCAAGATGTAGATCTGTTGTGTATTGCTAGCGGCTACACTTTATATAGTTATATGAATTGGATCTATAGTGTATTTTATTGGTAGCCATGATTTTATTTCATTATGAGCATGGGTATGCCCGCCTCGGTGAGACAATATTTATTTTGCAGATGGCACCTCCCGAATTTTGGTCCCTGGGCTCACTAGTTTGGTACTCTGATAAAGATTGATAATGTATTTTGGCCATCAGATGCTTATATGACCTCACACATTAGGGGGCATCTGTTATAACCCTAATTTTCACCAAACATACTTACCTGGCATCATGCCATCTCATATTTCTTCTTTTCCAAGCTAGTACTGAACAACTCTTCTTAAAAACACCCTTTTTAAAGGCAAACGTGCCCCGCTCCACTACAGCCCACGTGCACACTCTAGCTGACTCACTACAGCCCGTGTGTACCTACAAAAGCACAAAAAATGGAAAGTTGTCGATGGAACACACAGTTTTGGGTAAGTTAACTAAACCTTTCGACCATGCATGGCCAGTCATTCGACCAAATACCTAGCTCCTTCTAGCCTATAAAAGTAGGGGTAGGGGTCCCACTTGAAAAGAGGAAAATCATAGTAAAGAAACTCTACCCAAATTATCATTCCCCTTGCCTCAACCTTTTGCAACTATTGTGTGAAGAGAAGCATATACGAAAGTAGTTGGAGCACAGTTGAAGAGGAGGCCAGGACCATATTCGAGGAGCAGTGTCGACCATATATTGTAAAGTTTACTCTTGTGAAGATTAATACAAAAAGGAATAATTTTTTTGTCCCACCATATCATGTGTTCAAATTGTGTATTTATTTTATGATATTATCACATCTAACCCAACAATTAGTATATGAAATGCATGTTTGCATCTCTCTATTTATCCATGTGTGAATGCAGGTCAGATTTGGGAGGAGGCTTGTAGTCAAGGAGCGAGTGAAAGCGAAGGGATCGACATCAAACGAAGGATTTAAGGTAGAGTTACCTAATCTTATTTGCACCTTTGTATTGCATGAATGTGGGGTTTTGTGTTGGGAGAATAGAAAAAAAGTAGAGGCCTTTAAATTGTCATTTTCTGCATGCATGATAAAACCCTTGGTGCTAGTCCGTAGGAGGGATTTCCCTTCCACAACAGCTACCTTGTAGCCTCGCTTTCCCTTCTTAACTTCATCGTATGAATCCTTAATGCACTAAGACAGAGAGCGATCTGAGGTCTTCCCTGGGTAGAACTGTTGAGGGTCGGGTCCCTACATGCTTAATCCTATAATCTGGTGGATCAACACTAGATCCACAGTAATCCGCCTGTCGAACCCCAGGTATCCACCATGATAGCACAACAAGAGGAGTTAACGCAAGAATTAAACTTCTGATGTCGTTCAAAATGAGGAATCTTCATGACATTCAGTATCGTGGACTATTTCATCTTCTTAATCCAAGGCTGGGTGACTATGCAAGGGTTCTTCCCAGTTGTCTTCATCAAATATCTATGGGGCACGAACATGGCATGGTTCTTTATATCTTCAAGGTTAAATTCATTGTTATTCAGTGCTGGGATTTATCCTAACTGAGTTCCCACTACATGTATTCCCTTCAGAATGTATGTGGTGATCAATGTGTATTCGAAGTCCCGTGGAATGTTGTCATGGTTAACCATGCCAGCCAAGGGTAGGATATAATACGGTAAGATCGACGGGATCTTCTTCGCATTAGCCAGATCGTTGCGACGCTTACTTCTCTTCTCGATCGCATGGTTGGCACATTTCGAACGACGTCTAGTCGAAGGGGAATCTTGCAGTCCCCTAGTCGACGATGCCTAAACTCCTTTAGACATAGCTTTATCAGCCATAAATTTCTTCAGAACCTCTTCGACGGATTTCTCTAGCTTAGTGCACTCGATCGGCACTCTCACTGTTAAAAAATAGGTCGAGGTAGGTGAACAGATAGCGAGGTAGACAAACGGAAATAGATGTTTGATAGAATAGTTTTACACACACAATCACTTCTCTATTAGCTTAGATAATTATGGGTGGTAAAAAGTGGTCCTGGTGCAGTGTCCGACGGGTTAAATAAGCGAGTGTCGTAACAGATTCCTCCAATGGACAGGAATTCCTCCATCAATGCGAATCCATCTGTTATAGCGTGGTCTCAACGTCCAACTATGGTCTATCCACCCCTAAATGTGTTTCCTAGCTGTTCTGGAGCGTCTTTCTAACGGTCGGGGCACCTCCAACGGTCATATAGCTTCATCAGGGAGAAGTCCCATTCTGCGTGGTTCTGTTGTTTCGGCGAGGTTCAGAGCCTGCAAGCCTACCTCCCGCAGAGTGTTCTCTGTAACTTCCTGTATATTTTATAACTTTGATTTATTTTTACTAATCTTCCTTGCCTTGTTTCCTGTGATCTGAGTCTCTCTAATTTTTTATTGATTACTCTTCCCATTTGTATTCTTATCTTCTCCTAGCGTAGTGACTTCGCAGTGTTGATGTACTCTCAAAGGGTTTGAATTTAGTATCCTTTCTCTTACCAGTTCCTGGATGGATTTAATTTCTTCTTGCATGGATAGGTCCTTCAAACCTTCTTGTTCTCTTTCAACCTCGACAGCTAATTCTCTTGCCTTCTGCTGCTCCGACTTAACTTCTTGTTCTTCTATGAGTCAATCTATTTTCCTAGTTATGAAATCCCTTAGTTCTTGTTTTTTCTTTTCTGCAGCTTCTTCCTCTGCTTTCCTTTTGACCTGATCTTTCTCAATCCAAGTCTTACCTAGAAAAAGGGGGAAGGGGGCGTTGTTCTCAACAAGATTAATGAATTCAAATTCCTCTTCTGTAAATGTTCCATGGATGATAACAGGTATATTAGTAACTCTTCCACGTAGGGTTATCATCTTTCCTTTAAACAAGCCTATCCTTCCCAATGAAGGTAGCAAAGTGGGCTCTCCCAAAATTTTCCAAGTGTCTTATGTCATAATATACATTGGTGTCTCCTCATCCAGGACATATTCTATGTCGAAGTCTCTTATTCTTGTATCTATGCGATGTTTTTATTTCATGATCTCTGATAAACTGACATCTTTGTGATCATCCATTGCTTCTTTTAACTGTACTAATGTAGTCTGAAATTTCTCTAATCCTTTCTCTTTCTGATATTCTATCATGCTCTTAATCTCTTGACTCATGTTCATTTGTTCAACTTTAGCAATCATCCTTGGGAAATCCTCAACCTCATGACCAACAATTTTACAACAAAGACAAATAGGACCTATATCAGGGAATTCCTTAGCAAGATGTCTCGATCTTCTGCAGTTATAACATAATGTCGATCCTCTCTTTCTCTTGTAAGTTCCCCAACTTCTCATGTACTGTGCACTAGGATCACAGTGCTGGACTCGCAATCTGCAAAAATTCTTTCTAGGTCCCTACATCCATTCATTAGTCCAAAAATTATTTCTATGCATAGGAATAACATATCTTTCTCTAGTTTTATTATCTTTAATTAGATCATCTTTTTCTTCCAACTGTGTCCTAGATTTCAGACTAGGACAGAGTATATCGAACATACCTAGATTCATGCTTTCGAAACAAAAATTTCCACTTATCTTACTCTATCAAAGCATAAAGCTTTACCTTTTTCAAGATCCTATGTATTTTCTTCAGATCAAATTTATCTTTTAACAAAAATCTTCACAATTCAAGTAGAGTACTGTGCACTACAACAATAGATCTACGCACAAAGATTATCTTTTCTTTATTTCAGTTCCCAGCAATCACAGTTTCAGGTCCCGACAATGGAAACATTTGTTGGCACAGGGGCAGACCCAAGGTTCAACACTTCAAAAATGCACCAACAAAACCCTAACTACCGACCCTTTCGCCAACACCTGGGAAGCATGTGAAGTCTCACACGAGGTAGAAGCAAGGGGGGGTTACAGGAATCAAGTGTCTGTAACCAATATGGGACACAGATCTGTGATTATAACACTTCTATAGAGTACTTAGGGACAACATGCATCAACCTATTATTCTTACTCACATCACATATCAAACCCTAAGTACAGATCGACGCAATAATAATGACAAAGTAAACATCTCCCTTAGCATCATTGGTTAGATCTAACACATTCAACATAAATAAAGCACTAAACATTCATAGATCTATCTATTATATATAACAATCAATGCACTAAGAAGATTCATAGCATAAACATCATAGCACAAAGAAAAGCATCAACACATGATATACGTGGTTCACCCCAATGAGGGGCTATGTCCACCAAATCCTTCTTCTTCTTTATTAGGCTTCAATCTCTTACATTCATCTGCTCCTATACGCTAAGCCACAGATCCAAACTTCACACTGGACTGGTGATATGCGCACTAACCACCAGATCCACCTTCCCAAATTCAGGTCAAGGCACAGAGCCAACTCTACTATCAATCACAAAGCCTTACATACATGTTTTTTTGTACAAAGCAACTCAGAATTACTTGCCTCTTGCACTTAGCCAATCACATTCTCCTCACTAAGCTACATCACTACTTCTACATTACATTCTTTCTTATTTATACTTTTACATTCGCTTATAAAATTCCTAATCATGGGTATACCCATGGGTCAACATCCCATAAACCCTAATACAAAAACCCTAATGAACCCCTTGTTGGGTCCACAAAACCAGTGAGATCCTGCGATCTCAGCTCCGCCTGGGCGCTCCATCTTTGACCAGCCTGTCGAAGTCCAAAAAGTGGTCAAACCTAACCAATGTTTCCTCAAAACTTGGTTGAGGGCCAACATTGGGCATCAACAAAGTTGGGATAAAATTGATGGATCAACGACCAAGATCATTTTGGAATAAGTAGATCGACAGTCTGAATTCATCGGGAATTTGGTCGAAAAATTCTATGTGTCAAAGTTCTCCAACAAAATTTGTTCATGGTCAATGATTGAGGATCAAAGAAAATTGGCGAAGGTTTCATGCATCCAAATGGGATCGTCGATTGTTGATGGCCGATGATCAGGGATCGACAGAATTGGGTGAGAGTTTTAATTTGACCAAGAGAAATATTTGATTGCCAATGGCTAATAATTGGGAATCAATGGATTTAGAAAAGTGTTTTAAATTCTTCCATGAGAAGTGGTCGATCAATGATGAAGGAAAAGAGAATGATGACATCATCATCCACGTTTCATGCCACATCAGTCGAGTTGATATCTCAAGATGACGTGTAATGTCATGTCAACATCTATGTGTCATGTCACATCAACATAGTTTCCACATCAGCAAAGGGGTAGTCGATCGTTGATGGTCGGGGTTCGGTAAATTTTTAACAAGGATGTTGCACCCAAAGGAATTCGTCGATGGCCAATTGTTGACTAGTGAGATTTGTGGGAAAAAATTGGTTTTGTGAGGAGAAACGACCGATGACCGATGATTGGGCATCAAGGAGATTCATTGACAAGTTTAGTTTGGCAGTGAGAATCGTTGATTGACCAATTGTTGATTGACCAATCATTGATGGAGATCGGATCAATTACTCAGATTTCATGTGATTTGAGATGGATGACTTAGATTTAAAAGGTTGTTGCATCAATAAAACAATTGACTTCCAGGCCATAACTTTCATCTAGGAGCTCATATTTGAGCAAACAAATAGTCATTGGAAACATATTAAGGAGGCAAAGACATGTGTCCACCCATAATTTTGAATTAGGCACTAAAGTTTATAAAGAAGTGATAAAAGAGATTTTTGAAGTAGTAAAAGAGTGGAAATTGCAATATGTAAATGTTGTAACTTTTCACTCAAAAATCATAATGAAGCATGGGTACATCCATTGGAGAGTTGTTTCAGAGGATAATATATTTTGTGAATCAAATTTTGATTTGGTGCATTGTATTATTCATAAATTAATGTGAATAATAACATGTATCATAACTAATAAATATTTTGCAATATGTTTAATTCTAACAACAATTGTTGCATGCACATTATTGCAGAGATAGAGATAAAGAAAAGAATAATTTAGTTCCTCTATGAGAAATAGAGATATGGAGGATGCCAAAGGGTCTTACAACCATGAAGAATAAATCAGAGATCTGCATGTCCACATGGGTAATGCTGAGACTGAGTAAAATTGGAGAAGAGACATGCATGAGCCTGTAACTATGAGAATCCTGGAAAGAGAAGTGAAGAGCTATGGAGCTGATAATAAAAGAATTATGAAATATCAGGAGGAGATATTACAAAGCCTGAATATGCTACAAAATTAAGTAAACAAAGATTTGGGAACAAAGAAAGAATCTAGTGAAAGGAAAGTGGAATCATCTAGATCTCATGATAGGAGAGATGATCATGGAGGATCTATATGGTCAAGGAGTATTAATAGGAATGGACATCATCATTCCCCAAGGCACTCAACCAGAAGATCATATGAAAGTTAAAGGTCAGAAAGCATCCCAAGTATGTCCCCGATCAAACATCAAAGGATACATGGATCAAATATCTTGCAAGTGGAGTTGAGGAAAATCAAGGCACCGTCATTTGATGGAGAAAACAAAAAAGGTGAAGATGTAGAAACATGGTTGTTGGGAATGAGAAAATATTTCTAGTTTCATAACTACTCATCAATTGCATAAGCCATAATTTCATCCTACCACCTTCAAGGAAAGGCATATATGTGGTGGGATCGACTGAAGCAGGTCAAGCACCTTGATGAGAAAAGAATTTATCGGAAGCAGTTCAAAAAATATTTTTAGTAGCAGTACTTGTCAAAGAAATATTATGAAAAGAAGATGCAAGAGTTCTTTGAACTCAAACTTGGGAACATGACCATGTATGAATATGAGAAAAACATTTTGTAACTTCTCATGTATTTGAGATTCATCATAGACGAGAAGGTCAAAATTTAGAGGTTCCTGAGTGGATTGACATCCTTCTACAAGTATAAAATTCAGTTTGATGAGCTCAAGAATTTAGAGGAAGCCATAGGAAGGATAAGTATTTATATGAGAAGAATATATTAAAGACATATTTTCAAAAGGCCTGGGATGAAAAAAAGAAATACAAGATGGATCAAAGGAATAAATTATTCAAGCCACCTTTCATAAGGAATAGATCTCAAGCATATCAGCAAGGGAGTCCATCTCAAGGCAATCGGAAAATGATAGATTCCTTGGGAAAGAGGCCAAGACAACAACCCATAAAGTGTTGGGGATGTGAAGGATATCACAAGTATAAATATTTTCCTCACCGAGGAGATAAGATGAATATTATGCATAGCATCAAGCAAGAGGAGACATTAGGGGATGTGGGAAAAAACATGCCAAGGATCTATGTAGTCTTAGACAATAAACTAGTAGACTATCAATCCCACATGATTGAAGTGGAAGGTACGATTAATAATCATCCCATAGACATTTTTATTGATTTTGGAGCTAATCATATCTGTATAGATCCAAATACAGTTGAAATATTTAAATTGAAGAAATGCAAGCATGAAAATTCTTGGTTAGTTCAGCTAGCTATTGGTACCAAGAGAAGAATTAATGAGCTTGTTAAAGAATTCCCTATAAACATGAATGGAACTAATACTAAGTTAAATTTGAAAATCATATCACTTGGGTCTTATGATTGCTTGATCGATATGGATTGGTTATAAAATCATCATATTGTTTTAGATTTTTATAACAAGGTTTTCACATGTCTTGATGAGGAAGGGAATCCAAGGATAGTGCAAGGTTATATTCCAAGGCCTATATATGTCTAAGAGATTTTAGCATTGCCAGTGAAAAGTAGGTTTAGAAAAGGGTGCCAAATATATGCATACCATATGGAAGAGCCAATGAAGGATATTGAGCCAAGTATTGAAGATTATCCGGTCTTGAAATAGTTTGAAGACGTATTTGATGAGTTTCTAGGATTTCCACCAAAGAGGGATATAGATTTTTCTATTGACTTAATGCTTGGAGCTAACCCAATATCCAAGACTCCATGTAGAATGAACACACGATAGCTAAAAGAGTTTCAAATGCAGCTAGAAGAGTTATTAAATAAAGGGTACATACGTCCAAGTGTTTCTCCTTGGGGTGCCTCAGTTCTTTTTGTCAAGAATAAATATCCTTTGCCAAGGATTGATGATATTTTTTATTAGCTTAAAGGAGAAAATATATTCTCCAAGATTGAATTTAGGTCAAGCTACCATCAAGTGAGAATCAAATAAGTGGATACTAGAAAAAAAAACTTTAGGACAAGTTATGGACACTATGAATTTGTGGTGGTGTCATTTGGGTTGACAAATGCACCAACTACATTTATGTGTTTGATGAATAGGGTGTTCAGAGATTTCCTGGATAATTTTTTCATTATGTTCTTAGATGACATTCTTATCTATTCCAAGACAGAGGAATAACATGAGCAATATCTGAGGATGGTGCTACAAGTGTTAAGAGAGCACCAATTGTATACCAAATTGAGTAATGTAATTTTTATCAAAAGTATATCCATTATTTAGGTCACATTGTTTTAGAAGACGACATAGCAATGAATCCAGAAAAGATTGAAGTAATAAAGAGTTGGTCAGCGCCAAAAAACATTTCAGAGGTTATATCATTCATGGTTCTAGTTGGTTACTACATGAGATTCATTACGAGATTCTCCAAGATTGCACACCCAATAACATTTTGCAAAAGAAAGGAGTGAAATTTGAGTGGAGTGCCAAGTGTGAAGAAAATTTCTAGTGTTTAAAGGATTTACAAACCAGTGCCCCTATTTTAAAGGTTGCAGATCTAGATGAGGATTTCTTTGTGTGCATAGATGCATGCAAGAAAGATCTCGATGGAGTCCCTATGCAAAATGGGCATGTAATTTGTTATGAGTCTAGAAAATTGACAGAGAATGAAATAAATTATGCTACACATGAATCAGAGTTGGAATCCATAGTACATGCCATAACGATGTGGAGACATTACCTTATGGGAATAAAATTTGAATTAAAGACAAACCATAGTGGTCTGAAATATTTGTTTGAACAACCAACACTAAATTCTAGACAAACTAGATGGTTGGAATTTCTTAGTGAATATAACTTTGATATCAAGCACATAAAGGGAAAAGAGAACAAGTGATTGATGAACTTAGTATAAGGGTGCATAAAATGCATGCTACAACCATTATTATGTACAATACAGATTTAAAAGATAGAATTCTAGAGGCTATAACAGTAGATTAGCATTATGTGCAAGTTAAAGAAAGCTTACAACAGAATGATATATGGTAGAAATGTAAGGATTATAACCTAGAAGAGGATGGAACCTCTTATTTAAAAATAGAGTTTATGTTCCCAATTCTTAGGAATTGAGAAATTTAGTTCTAAAGGAGATGCATAATGTGCCATACGTTGGACATACAGGATATCAGAAAACTATTACATCTTTAAGAGGCCAATATTTTTGGCCTGGTATGAAGAAATATGTAATTGATTATATGACTAGATGCATGGAATGTCAGAAGGTAAACGTTGAGCACATACATCCCACAGGATTGTTGCAACCATTTCCCATTCCTTAATGGAAATGGGAAATTTATACCATTGATTTCATTACCAAATTGCCCAGGACAACAAGGCAACATGATTCCATCATGGTAGTGGTGGACAAGCTCACAAAGAGTACACATTTCATTCTAGTAAAAGTAACTCATAAGGTAGTCGGTATTGCAGAAAGTTGCATGAGAGAAATTTCTAAGCTACATGGTGTGCCTAAGGAAATAGTGTCGAATTGAGATCCCAAGTTCACTTCAAATTTTTGGAAGGGTTTGTTTAAGGGATTTTCGACAAATTTGAATTTCAGTACAACATATCACCTCGATTCAGATGGACAGATAGATAGAATTAATTAGATAATTGAGGATCTGTTGAGAATTTATGTATTCGAAAAGCCTTCTAGGTGGGAGGACTATATCCATTTAGTTTAGTTTGCCTACAATAATGGATACCAAGAATCATTGAAGATGATCTCATTTGAAGCATTATATGACAGAAAATGCAACACACCAGTAAGTTGGGATAACCCAACAGACAGAGTAGTGATTGAGCCAGAATAATTAAAAGAAATGGAAGAACGGATGGTAAATATCAGGTAGAACTTGAAATTTTCCTAGGATAAGAAAAAGAGTTATGCTGATAAAATAAGAACACATAGAGAATTCAAAGTGGGAGAGCATGTGTTTTTAAAAGTTAAAGCCAAGAGAAGCTTGTTGAAACTGGGAAGTTTCCCAAAGTTGGGAGCAAGATATTGTGGGCCTTTTGAAGTCTTAGAAAAGATAGGACCAATTAAATACATGATAGAATTACATGAATCCCTAAGAATTCATAACATGTTCCATATGTCTTTATTGAAAGAAGTGTGTACATGATCTTAATCATGTGATTGATTGGAATGTTATCCAGGTGGAACACGAAGGGGATTTCTAGGTGGAACTAGTGCGCATCCTAGACCGAAAGGTCAAAGTGTTTAGGAACAAATACATCGTCTTGGTAAAGGTTCAATGGACCTGTTACGGTCCTAAAGACACTACATGGGAGCATGAGGAAGCCATGTGGGAAGCATACCCACAAATTTTTGAAAATTTTGAAGAAAATTGAATGTACATTTGTACATAAGTGAACGGAGACTCCATTTTGGCAGTTGAAGTTCCTGGAGCCACAACTTTGATATTTCCTATCCAAAAAATGTGTGGTTTAAGGGGAAAGGGGATTTTTTGGTTGGAATTGTTGTGTGAGTCATTAATTTGCAGAATTATCAAGTATTTTGATGTAATGTTTTTACATATGTCAATGTGTGAACCGTATGGTTATGTGCACTGAGGATGGTGCAAAATGTAGGGGGAGGGGAATGTAACATCCTTGTTTTCAAACCCCAAAACTAGCCATGTATATTGTAGTTGTAGTACATAGCCGAGAGCCAAGTGATGTATATTGTAAATGTAGTATGTGGTTGAGAGACAAAGAAATGTAATATGTAAATAATGTAAATTGAATATAATGAATAAAATGTATCGTCGACTGCATATGGATACATACAGATAATAATATCCCTCGGTATATGGACATGGAGGATGGATAAGAATCTCCCCTGGTCTATGGATTTTTTTATGGAACTTTTGTTTACATGAATTGGGTTCAGGTTGTGTTGGCTTTTGGAATTTGGGTTTCGTGTTTCATAATTTCAACATATTGTCTCTTGGAATTACTCGATATATTTGAACCCACAAGTTGAATCCACCTTGGGTTGTTATTAGTACCTGTTTTATTGTTCATTTGGGGGTTAATTTCTAGGGTCTTTTTCCTATCATTTTTCTAGACATCTCTATTAGGGGGCATGGTTCCTTCATTCTACATGACATAGAGTTCTCTAGGATCATTTGTGTGTTTAAAAGCCTAGTTCTTTTGTATGGTTGGGTGTACAATGGGGTTTTTCAAGTTCTTTGGTCTCATGGTTTTAGGTTGAAGTCTAAGAACATTCCTATCAAGAATTGGTATATCTATCCTATGATATGTATTGGTATCATAGATTACAAGGAAGCTCAAGAAATTCAAAGAGCCCTCTGTCAGCATGAGGAGTCCATATAATGTAATCATGCCTCTATTTTCTCAATAACATCAAAAGTGCATGAGAATTAACATTATTTCACTTCTCATAATTCCACAATCATGAATACATTAGCACAACAAGAATAACAAATTGACACACTAGAAATAGAGAGAAACATTCTCATAAATTTGGTTCTCAATTTAAGAAAAACTTCTCTGTCCACAACCTCCAACTATAGGATGTCCACAATCTATGTTCACCTAGAGATCAAGGAAAATGATACAGCACATCATATGCTTGAAGATATGGACATTGGAAATTAGGAATCTCATCCAACCAACCTAGAGCTATAAGAGACAAATAGTCACCATGTCTTTCTCTAAATATATGTTATACAAAGTAATTAGGATCTTAGGAGTTTTTTTAAGAATATATACATGTAAGAAATATTGGGATGTATTCTTGTGGACATATGTATACTTTGTTTTCAGCAAAAAATCGAGCTGGTCTTTTTGCATGAAATCTAAGACCAACAATTTTTATAATCTTGTTGTTTAACTTTGACTACAACTTTTATAATACAAATTCTCTCCATTTCTATTATATATAAACAAAAATAATTTTTTTTATCAAATTTAAAATGTAAATAAAAATTTAATAAAAACAACATCATAATAATTAAAATATAATTTTAATAATTTAATATTATAAACTAAATATTGTTTATGTAAGTGAAGAATTTACTTCTTAAGGGGACATGCACATTGGTAAAATGTGGCCCCATTGAATTAGTAAAGTCTTTAAAGACATAAATAACCTCCTTTGACATAAACATTATTTCTACCTTCAAATAAGACCTTTTATCCTTTCATCGTAAATCAATTATATACTTTAAATACTCTCCAAATCTTGTGCAATATCATAAAAATTCTTATCGCCCAAAACAAATTCTGTAAAAGTCATGATTTTAAAATATTTACATAAATCCATATAAAAATAAAAATAAAATTATACTCTATGAAACGATTGTTTTCCCTCGTAAAAAAGCAGTTTCATTGATATTCAATATTGAATCAAAGGAAACTTCCCAGTACAAAAAAGTTCTTAAATGTGCCTTATACATATCCCAATATTCACTTCGACCATAATGTTGTTGTATTACGAAACACACACTTTGAAGATATCTAAAAAACTACCCTCGCCTATTTTATAAGCCTTACAATTTCTGAAATAAGTAGTTCCATAAATTTACAAGAAGGAGATTATGTTTCAATTCAAAACAAATATACAAGGATATCAATCTGCCATAGAACTTTTTTAGAAAATATAAAATTGCCCATTGTTGACCATAGTATCCTTAAAAACTTCCTCAAACTGTAGCATCCAGGCTACAACTCCAAGGCTAGTTTTGAAAGTGAATATGCTAGATAATTGTATTGTCTATGAACATGTAGACACTTCAACGATCTGAAATGTTTCTTCAGAGACATAATATTCATCTTCCAAGGCCTTAGGATAAGAGTGTTCAAGTGTGACTTCCCATCAAACCAGTCTAACACAACCTTTGAATCTCTAGCCACCATTAAATCTATAATGTGACATCTCTTTGCAAATGAAAGAAGTCCCCATAAATCAAGAAGTTCAACCTTAATATTGGAACCCACACCAACAACAAGTTGTGCTCTAAAGAAGTTATGTGAACTTAACTTGAGAACAATACCTACACCGCAAACCCCTCCTGCAGCAGCACCATCAAAGAACCCAATAAGCCTATTATCAAAAAACATAGGGTTCATAATGAAATATAACAATCATCTTTGTTTTCACCTAACATCTCCTTGATAGCCAGTACAATTCTAGAATTGGTCATCGCATCATTCTGAGGAAATTCCTCATACAGGATTTTTTTTCTGTAGCACCATATACCTCAGATCACATGGAAAGGTATTGTCACATTTCTAGGAAAGGATATGAAGTAGCTTAGTAAATTTTCATCTAGTGAAGGTCGATCCCAAGTTCCCTTTATCTTAAAATGTTCACAAACTTCTTTCCAGATTATTTGCATAGTTTACAATGGACAAACAAGTGCATGGTTGTCTCCTCAGCTTTTAAGCATAGGGTGGACATTGAGGGCCCGATTCCTCCCTTATACCTATAATTTTCCTCAATGAGGACACAGTCATATAAGCAAAGACAAATAAAGAGAATTATTGTGAGTGGGATCTTAACTTTCCACAGAGCTTTGGGCCACCATACAGGTTCCTCCACCACATCCTGTGTTATAAGAGCATCATATTCTAACTTGGAAGTCATTGATCTCATGGATTTTTTCCAAGACCATACTACATTGTCCTCGTCATTTTTTAGTGTAACACCACTACTTCTTAACATAGACAAAAAACCATATCATTCCTCATCCAACCCACCCTTCAAACCAAGGTCCTCTACGGAGAGACAATCCTATGTATTCAATGTATTTAAAGAATATGTGAAAGTAATGTGTGACAAATAAAATATGTGTTTCCCTTTTAAATGTTGAACTACTGCATCCAATAATTTGTACAAGGGACCACAACCAATAAAATGGTCTTGACCAATTAGTACCATGGTCCTATTGCCTACTGACCATGCCAACCATCTTTTCAGTAGGTGAAAAGAGCCCATGAAATTCTTCCTAAAATTTGAAGCCATGGGAAAATTGTAATTTTCAGTGCACAACCAATAACCACCTCAACACCATTCAAATATTTCTTTGCCAGTACCTTGCTCCACAGATCAAATCCAAACAATCCCCGCCAAAGAGACTTTGTAGCAAGGGCCTGTACAAAAAAATTTAGGTTCTTAATCCCCCACTGACCCAATTCCTTAGGCTTTGCAATCATGTTCGAGCTGGCTAAATGAAAACCAATGGGTTTCTTAGCACCTTTCTAGAGGAACCTAGAGAAGATTTGGCTGATTTTTTGAATGATCTTTGCAAGAACCTTAGCTAAACTTAGCCAATAAAACGACACGTTTTGGAGAACCGAGTTGACTAGAACCAACCTACCACCCATGTAAATCCATCTACAGGTCCAATGACCAACTTTCTTCCCCACCTTTTTAAGAAGCCAAAGCCAGTCATTGACCCTATAGTCATTAGGTTTCAAATAAAAACCAAGGTATTTCATAACTTGATCCAACTTTATAGAAGGGTTTTCAAAGGCCTCCTTGATCCTTTTGAGTAGTGCATCATCTAAATTATGAGTAAGGAAACATGATTTCTGACATTTTATCTCCATACCCGAGGCCTGGAAAAAACTTGTTAAGAGTTCTTTGAGTACAAGCCAGTCTTCAGTAGTGCCAACACCCAAGATTAACACGTCATTCACAAATAATAGATGTGAGATGATGACTCCTTTAGAAACTTTTATACCCTTGAATTTCTCGTTTGTGCAAGCCTTCTTTAGAATCCTACTGAGGCTTTGCACCACCAATAAGAATAGTAAAGGAGAAAGAGGACATCCATGTCTCAATCCTCTATGGACTCTAAATAAATCAGTTAGAACACCATTAACTAGAACTGCAAAATCGACACTAGAATCACATCCCATAATCCATTGTGTCACCTCCCATTTGAGGCCAATTTGTGTCAACATCATCCGAAGGTAGTGCCAACTCACCCTATCAAAATATTTCCTAAGATCCAACTTAAGTATAAGTGATTTCATTTTCCTTGTTTTAATTGAGTGCCTACATTCCTATGCTAGCCCAACTACATCAAAAATCAACGTGGCTTTTAGAAAACCAAATTGTTCCACAGAAATACATGAAGCCAAGTTTCCTTTTAATCTATTAGTAATCATTTTTGTAATGAATTTATAAGAAAAATTACAAAGTGTTATAGGTATAAAGTCATTAAATGTGGTGGGTTTTGATTCTTTTGGAATAAGGGCCACAAAGGTGGCATTTAAACACCCTGTAACTCTGCCAGAAAGTTTGGACTCTTTAATTTCCCCTAGAAGGTCATTCCCTTGTCCTTCCCTGGACTCTTCATTCCCCCAGAAGGTCAATTTCCCCTAGAAGGAATTTTGTCCTTGGGAATCCTTCCTATAGTTTCCTCCACCTCCGTTAGAGTAACATGTTTCCCCACTTTATCACTATCCTCATGTGTGAAAAAACGAGTCACTTCCTTTATAAATTTGAGTTGAGTAAGGGTGTCTTCCTTCCCAAAATCTTGGTGAAGTGACCTAAAATGTTTGAAATCAGCATACCTTAGATCTGCCTAAGATGACTGAATGATACCTTCCATATCAGCAATATCCCAAATAGAATTTGTGACCTTACGATGTTCAACAAATTTGTGGAAGAACTTTGTGTTCTTATCCCCACTCTTACACCAAATAGCCAAACTTCTAAGGCACCAACTTTCTTCCTCCAACACTAGGATCTCTGCCTTCCGCTTCTCCAAGGAACTGATATGATCCTTTTCTGATATGGAAAAAATTTGGGATGGGCACCTACAAAAATATCTTCCATTTTTTTATCTAACTATCAAAGTTCGGTTTGAAGTTTCTTCCTTTTCTCAGATTGCCACTTTATCACTTCTTATTTGATATTTTTTAACTTCTCCACAAGCAGCCTCATAGCCGATGAGTCCTTCCACTATGCCATATAATTTCAAGTGGACTGGACAAATAAGTTGAAATATGGTTTAGTCAACCATGCCCTATTGAATTTGAAAGGTGAGAAAATCCGATCAGCGAACTCTTTGAATTGAAGATAAATTGGATTATGGTTGGAGAAGAAAGAATTTATAATCCAAGACCTACATCTTCCCAAAATCTCCAAAAAACCTTCATTTATAAGGAACTTGTGCAATCTCTTAAAAATACCAGCTGAACCCAAATGCCCATTCCTCCACGTGGGGTTATTGTGACAAGGTAGGACGTCCACCAAGATAGCAGAGGTAAAAATGTTTGAAAATTAATCTGACAAGGGATCCAACCTAGCATGTTCACCCCAAACATCCCTTGAAGACATTGTAAGGATCAAATCACCTCCTAAGATTAAACCCTCTTCCATTAAAAATCCACAAGCCTCCAAAGGCTGCCAGAAGGAAGCCCTATCCTTATAAGGGCCATAACAGTTCAATTGTTTTACCTTCTTTGAGAAGTCTTTCAATCTTCCCTCTAGAAGGATATATGTAGTGGTATCAAATGCAAGCAGGTAAAAAACCACAGGGTTCCAACCCGTGAGTAGCCCCCCAGATCAGCCATTTGGTTCCAATGCTACACACTCCCAATTTGGACAACAATTTAGGAAAACGTATTTCACCTTATCACAGACAACCATAGTTTCTTGTAAAAATATAATATCAGGTCACACAAAATTAACCAGACATTTGAGGGTTAATAACTTGGAGGGACCCCCAACCCCCCACAAAATTGAGAGAAAGGATGATCATGATTTAACCCAAAAGTGGGTTGCATTGCTCTAAGGGCCCTTTGAGAGGAAGGAGGTACATGTTGGGTTTGAACATTAGGTGTCGAAGGGATGAAAGGAGACATATCCCATCAATGGATCCTTTCCCGATTCTATTTGAGCTTTTACACGACTTTTTCCTCGCTGTGACATTTGATCTATCTCCAAACCCAAGAAGAGGCTGGAACATGTTAGTGATTTGTAAGGGGGTTACCAAAAGGGACTCTTTATATGAGGAACCATGGCCAACAAGACCATTTACTCCCCCCCTTCATGTCAATGTTGCAAGTCATATACCTATGCAGTGGGTTAGCAAGCGAAAAAACGGAAGGGTGGGTGTTCATCCCGCAACAAACCAAAGTGCCCTCCCTAATCCTTGTCAGACAATCTAAGAGGGAGGGTACATATTTCATGTCTAAGGGAAAAGGAAATTCCACCCGGTCTAGGGAAATGGTAGAATTAACTAAATGAGCGATATCTGAGTAGTCAGGGTTCAAGGAAGCCAACACATATTCACACAGATCTAACCCAGGAGTGGGCTTCCTGAATTTTTTTAGGAAAAGGTCCCAAAATCTTGAATCCACTAAGATATTTGTGCTTTCCACATTTTGATCTAAAAAAACTTCCCCATCAGTGCCTTGGAGGCCATACTAGCAACTTTGTCTAATGTGATATCCTTACCCAACATGTTGCTTGGTGTCACACTATGGACCTTTCAACATTTATCCAGGCGGCTCTTCCTAGTAGGATCCCCTTTGGATCTATTCCTCCTGACACCTCCTCCTCTGTAAGTAGAGCTCCTAAACCCCTCGGGCCCATTAACCGCAAAAACCCTACCTTCCAATTTTTTTCTGTGGGAGGAAAACTATCTATCAACTACAGAAACAAAAATTTTGGTTGGGTTCCCAACGCACCTCATGGCTATCACTTGATCACCATCAATTCCATTTATTATCTGAGGTAGGCCCCTTCTTCCTATCCACCTGTACATTTTCCAGACCAGTCATGTCTACCACGTGCTCCTCCCCAACATGAGTTCTCTGACATTTGTACAAAATCCTATAAGTCTCATTTGAAAGGAAAATGCCCTCCTGTGCCCACAACTCATCCTCATCAACCCAGTCAAGATCTACCATCGAATACATGTCATCGTTTATTTATTTTCACTTGGTGATTGTCTTCGAGTGCACTTGCACAATTGTTCCCTTTCATCTCTTCCCCATAGAAACCATCACCATGAAATAATTTATCTCACTCAAAAATTAAAAAGTGAACTTCTAAAAAATTATGAAGCTTGCAAAAGAATCTTTTATCTTTGATTTGTTGCAAATTCAAGAGCTCCAGCCATAACCATGCGAGTGGAAGGCAAGTTTGTTGAGCAAGTTCGGTGTTGAGGAAATCGTTGAGACGTGGAGATCAAATCATAAAGATTTGGAGGTTGTATATACTTAGTAATCAGAACGCCATTTAAGGATGGAAACCTGGATCTGTATGAAGGCTAGGGTACGTATACCTCCTTAAATTTTAGCAGTTAAATTCGTGCGCAAAGGGGATCTCTTGTCCCACAAACAAGAGAATCTTCTACACCAATCTGGTGTCTATCATCATCATCATCATCATCATTATTATAAATGTTAAAACAAATCAATTATTTTTTTATAATTTTTTCTTATAAATTATCATTATTCATATTAATATTTTTTACTTATTTAAATATATAATTAAAATTTATATATATATATATATATATTAAACTTTAAACAACCTAATGAGTATTTTATAAATAAATTTTATGAAAGAATATGAATTTAAATATTTTATATATCTCATTAAAACACAACTTTATTATACAATTTACAATTAAATTTAAATATTTTGTATATTTTATTAAAATACCAATTTTATTGTGAAATTTGTAATTTTAAGGGTATTTTTTAAGAAACAAAGTAGGTAGACATAACCCAAGAATTTAGTAGAAAAGGCTCAAGGTATTTTCAACAATATATTCATTCCCTAATATCAATTTATAATTTACGGACTTAATCATCTTATAAACTAAAGAGTGTCAATACTGACACCTAATCAAGGATAAGAATGTGTTGACGGGCGTAAGTGACACACCGTCAACTGGAAGGTTAGATCCGGTCTGGGGTTGTCTAATTAACCCAATCCATTTGGTATGATCTAACCTGACGGGTTTAATGGCTCTGTTAGCCAACTAGGGTCCAAAAAACTATGAAAGGAAATAAACTAATCTAAAGCTACAATATTAACAATTAATATTTTAATCACAAATGCACAACAAGAATGTTTATATACAATGATGATATACAATTTGCAAAGCCTAAACAAAGATGTGTGAAATTGGTTGTTTGAGGTGATGTTTCTTAACCAACTAAGTGAAAGAAAAACCTATTGTAATGATCAAAACTATCAAACTATTGAATAGTGAATGAATATAATTGTAATGATTTGACAAAAAACAGACAAAGTTAATTAACGTTCAGATAATGGAATTAGTATTCATCCATAAATGATTTAAATAAAAATAAAAAACACAGACTAACCTCTAGTTGATCAACAAAACTGAGTTTGTCTTTCTATGTTGTTCGAGCTCCTGCTTGTCTTGCATTAAAGGGAAACCTATGACAAAACAATCCTAGTACTTCCAGAATAAATTCAAATAGGTGTTTGATGTTTTTGGAGTGAATTTATAACAGCAGAAAGACACATAAATATTTTTTTTGTGATCTTAAGATAATCAACAGCTGAAGACGAAAGAAATCTCAATCCCGGGTATTGATATTATCAACCATTCAATTTTAAAAGTAAACTTAGAAATGATTAAATAATTGATTAATCACGAATATGAAATGAACCAACATATCATGGATAGCATTCAAATAATCATCGATATGAAATATCATGTGAAGACAAGGCTAAAGATAAATTGACATAAATGATAACTCATAACATAGAAATAACAGGAGAATGCAATGGAATAAGCATTGCACAATTCACACAGGTCTAAAGCCAACAATGAATTTCTTTCCCATA
Organism: Picea glauca; assembly: GCA_000966675.3. Taxonomy (NCBI): domain Eukaryota; kingdom Viridiplantae; phylum Streptophyta; class Pinopsida; order Pinales; family Pinaceae; genus Picea; species Picea glauca. Next base: position 109,685 of record JZKD02S1614440.1, on the reverse strand, counting down.
TCAATTCCCCAAAAATTACATGTCCATGTTGTTGTCCCAAAAAAGTTGTCCTTAACACTAAACAACAACCACTATTTAAACTTTTCTTGGATCAATAACCTCTTGTCATACAGGATAAAGGATAATCCCTGAAAATAAGTTTTCTTTACAAAAATAGGATAACAAAGGAATACTCCTGTAGGAGTCCTTACATCAAAAAAATATTACGTAAATGACATTCTTTTATCAAAATAAGCAATTACTAAGCTATGGAGCGCATTAATCCATGATTTATTCTCCTTGAAAATAGCATCATAATTTTTGTCTTCCTGAAAATGATAAAACAAAATTGAATTTTAGATAACAATACAAACTAATATTTACAAATATACTGGCTACAAAATCTCACAATTCTATAGCTAGTCTTAAATTAAAAACACAATCAAAATAAATCTATCTATTTTATTTTTCCAACAGAATTAAATCAAAGAGAATCAAAACAATTCTTTACCATTTCAGAGATTAGACAATGAAGCATCTATTAAGTCTGAATTAATGATAATGTTGAAATTCATTGTGTTCTTGATAATCAAATTACCACCGCATTTAAACCTTTTGTTTTCCCTATCAACATTGGATCAAACGCATTCTTTTAATCCTTCATTTTCCTTCTCAAGCAAAGAGTTTCTAGCTACCATATGGTTTAACTGTGCTTCGAGATAAGGTATATTCATGTAGTATTGCTCGACCCAATCAAGACAAATTTCACAGTGTACAGGTTTTGTGGTAGGTAGAGGCTGAGTGTGTTTTGCAGAGGGCATTTTGGTCTGTTCTGCAAATTGCTTCAGATCGTGGCGTATACCAGCGAAACCTTCTTGATTTTTTTAGGAATGGAGGTAGCTCAGAAACAAAATCAGATTGTATAGCTTCAATACCAGTTTCATTCCAAAAGAACTGGTCATCTACATTCTCCTGTGCAATAAACTTATCGATTTCGTCCTCGAACAAGTGATCATCGACGTCAATCATTGGGATCGAGCTCAGATGATCTCGCTGGTGATTTCTCACACTTTTGGATATAAGTCTACCTAGTCTCTTGTTTGTGAAATTTAAATCCGAATTACTCTATTCCTTATGGTTGCGATTTTTCTTGACAATCGATTTGTTAAAAACACTCTGAGTCGGATCAACAGTAGGAACAGTATAAACCCTATCCTTTAACACATATATAACCTCCTCTAACGATTTTCTGGGAATGAAATCATATTGTGGATTTTTGCCCAAAGGGTTCTGAATAGCAATAGATTTTCATTTTGTAGTCTCATGGTCTTCTCGTGGATCAACACACAAGTTTTTTATAGCAGGGTTAGATATACAGGGGGTGGGGTTTTCATTGAGGTGGAGAGGTGATTCTACTGCATTCTCGGGTAGGGTAAATTTACTTCTTAACAAGAAATCTTCCCAAGTATCCCCAGTCTTGGATAGATGCGAAAACATAAGGATCTGAATAAGACCATGGTGAAAAAGGCTCGACAGTGGGTTCAACTTTTGTCTCTGATAATGTTTATACATTTTCTGCAGACTCACAAACAGATAGAAAGGAATATTTAACTTGAACCCTAGAAAACTCATCAGCAAAGAATGTGATACAAGAAAACTAAGCCATATATACCCTCACAAGTTATTAATTTCTTAAGAATTATAAGTAGGTTGTGCCATCGGGGTTTGATGAGAGTAATTGGTGTACCTTTTGGGCAACACTTCGATTTCTTAGAGACCATAAGCAAATTCTAGGGGACTCCCTTGATTTTGGCATTTTTGAACCATCGTTCTCCCTCTTGGGATAATCCTACGACTTGTGCTATGGAATCCTCAGTTACTTTGAGATGCAGATCCCCAATATTATCTTTGGAGCCATCAAACGACTTGGCGAAATCCTGTGCAATGGCTAGGTTATAACCCTCAAACTGCCTGATGAAAATGTCCCAACCATGTGCCAAAATATTGCCTACAACATCATCCTGAGAGAGGAGGGATTGCGATCCATTGGGTTCAATTCTTACCACGGGAGCCATGGGTGCTATCACATAGACACGGTAAGGGAAACGAGAGGTAGGTTTTTCTTTCCAATACACAAATAGTAGGAAGAGGTCTGTAAAATCAAAAGAGGCCCGATACATAAGGACTTGGAAGGCTATCATACTTGGCAATTTGAGCTTTGAGTGGCTAAGAACCAGAGGACGCGCAAGATAGTAAACCACTATGTGCAATGAACACTAAACCCAAAACACCACCACTTACCTCTTCCAAAAATGAATGCGAGTTTGAGTTATGCAGGACAATAGGGTGATGTGGAATGTAGGTAAGTCAGTCATGTACCAGGGTGATAAGATTGTGATACGACTGGTAAGAGAAAGATTCATATTTCGAATTTAACCCAAGGTTCTGTGCAATCAAGCATATCAAATGTAAAAATCATTTAATCAACCATAGAAAAGACTCAATTGTACCTCCCAAAGTGAATAAATCAATGGTAATGGATCAACAAATAAAAATATTAGCTTACAAAATGTAAGGTTTATAAACATATAGATGCCCTTTAGGTGTAATCCCTTTAGCAAAAGAAACAAAGAAATCACAAACTGTATGATGATTACCCAAGCCAAAATTTTGTTCTAATTTCATGCTTTCAGTCAKGAAATTAAACAAAACAAATGATAGATTTGTTGGCACAGGGGTAGACCCAAGGTTCAACGCTACAATAGCACACCAACAAAACCCTAACTACCGACCCTTTCGGCAACACCTGCGAAGCAGATGAAGTCTCACCTGAGGTAGAGGCAAGGGTGGTTGTAGGACTCAAGTGTCTACAACCTTAGCTGGGACATAGATTTGTGATTTTATTAATTAATAAAGAATTTAGCACCTTCAGTTCCTTAACATGCAATCATTATCTACTTCATTGATAAAACAGAGCCTCGCAGTATCCACACTAATCTATCGTATACAAGAACTTAGCATAAGTAAATAGGTTAGATGTAATCGATCAAGCACTGAGAATATTCATGTACATTATATCTAACATTCTACACATCATTAGCACTAGGCATAAGCATATCTATCTAATCATCTCAAAGAACTAAGCAAAGAAGACATAAACACATTCAGACGAGCACCAAGCAAGATAACACAGTGTTTACATGGTTCACCCCTCTCCTGGGGCTATGTCCACCAACTCTTCTTCTTTATTTACTTGAGTCAATCTGTTACAACATAGAGCCTCAAACTCTTACTCCGCACAGGACAGAAGATCTGCACAACTCGCTAGATCCTTCTTCCTCATGTTACAACACTAAGCCTTTCACAATCTATCACAACTACTTTCACTCATCTCTACAAGTTTCTTACAATCATGCACAAAGCATCCAAAAACCCTACTTGTACTTAGAATACATTCACATCACTTAGATCTAGCACTTAGCCTTTCATTCGTCTTCCCCTTCTTCTTCCTAGCCTAGGCATATATTTATATATACAGAATAGGCCTAAACATGGGTAAACCCATGGGTTGACATCCCTTTCCCGTTATATATTCCCAAAAACTCAAAAAGAGGCCCAAAAGGGGGTCGATATCCCGTGATCTCTGCTTCGTCTTGCACTCCTCCTTCGACAGACTGTTGAAGTCCCAAACTAGGTCAACATGACCAAGAAACTCCCAAAACTTGGTCAAGGTCCAACAGGCCCCCAACACTCACCTACGACTCGTCCCGAGTCACTTTGGTCTGACCAACTCTGCCTCGAATGCCTCGAGCTTGGCCCGAGCTGCTTCGACTTACTACTTTGTTGTGGCCTCTTACTCGGTGAACTCCTAGATCATTGCATCGTTCACTGGTCCTTCTAAGCGTTGTTCTATTGTGAGGACAACCTGGTATAGCTTTTCTCCTTGGCTCTCGACCTCTGTAAACAATAGACATGCCTTGTATTGGATAGGTTGAATTTGTTGAGTGGCTTCCATCACTTTGCTTTGAATCATATGAATATGTTGCTGAGTTGTGTGTTGTTCATGAGACCTCTTCATTCTATCTACTGCTAACAGGGCCTTCAGTTGTGCCTGTAGTGTATATGCATGTTGTTTTTCTTCCTGGAGCTACGACTCCAATGCCTATAATAATGGATTCTCTGTAAGGTTTTCATATGTTTGGGTGCTCTCATTACTTAGCTTCTTACACTCCAAGGTAAGAGCTTTTAATCTATCCACTGCACTGTGAGCAGTTGCTTCTCGTAGGTCTCTTATCTCCTGAGGGGTTTCAGGTACAACGTGGAGCTCTATATCTTCGATGCGCTACTGGAGCTTCTAGATTACCTCTTAAAGTTGTGCTACCTACTGTGGAACTCGTTCTTCGGTCTGTACTTCGATGATTGTCACAGAGCGAAGTGCTCTATTGACCCTTTCCTTAACTTCAAGTTGTTTGGAAAGTAATTGTTCCTTTCTTTGTTGTAGCTCTGCTTTCTCTTCATCCCACTTTGCTTGGAGAGAAAGTTTTTATCGTTCTGCATTGTTGTTCTTTTCTAGCAGATCTCCCTGTGCTCGCACCAGAGCCTGGGTGGATTGCACTATTTCTTCTTGAGCTCGTCGAAGGCGAGCTTCGACTATATCATAAATTTGGTGTAATTGAGCGGGCTCATCACCCAGTTCTGGTGTTCCAACTGTCAGGGGCACAGTGGATACTGTGCGACTAGATTGTAGTGCCTGTTGCACTTCTTGAAGCTCAGCCTTGATGCAACTGAACACCTCCTCCTGCTTGGCTTCCTACTTCTTTTCTATCTCTAGCGAAGCATCGTTCAGTGTAGTGATGATGAAGTCGAAGTCTTCTGAGGTGAGGGTGGTCTCGAATTTGGTTCTAGTTGCTTTCATTTTCTTCCTTGAAGAAGGTTTCGGAGGGGAAACCTTCCTTTTCTTCGAGGGATCCTCCTCGGCTCTTGGCCGTGTAACCTTGACTTTCTTTTGTTCTATTTCTTTGCCATCACCTCCTTTCTCGGTTGAGATAGACATGGTCTTTATGGATGCGTTGTCTAAATAGTTGACCTCTTCGGTCTTCTTTATCATGCTAGGTCCGGCTGTATCCAGCGCAGTTTCGGGGTTGTCAACATTGGACATCTCTGCGGGGTCCGCTGGAACAAGGAGGTCGGTCGACCATTCCTTGTTAATATCCTCCAATTCATCCTTCGTTAACTTGTAGTATGTTTGTAGCTGTTGGTGATGCTCATTAGCGCATGCTGTGATGTAGATGAAGTGGCGGTCCGCACTAAATTTCATCAATGGCCTAAATTTGTGAAGTGTGCTCGGGGTTATGTGAGGCGTGGCCTGTATGGATACCTTCAACTGGTTATAATACGCATGGAATATGTAATTTGATTGCCACTTCTTTTTCATGTCATTGGAATACCACAGTGTATTGAACTTCGCGGCAAGTGGTTCAAAGCGCCCAACCTCTGGGAAGCTTGCACCTTTCGGCATCTCCCATGCGATGAAAGCGATTAATATGAGCAACCAGCTAAAATGGAACTCATACCCTTGGTCATGTGCTTACCTGCAGTCCAGTTCTAGTTGGTTCACCAAGTATTTGTCCCAATTCATATGTAGGCCCTCCGCGCACTTCCCTGCGAGGTCAACTACAAATCCGGTTACTTGGGTCGGTCGGTTCTTGCAAACTAGCTTGCCTACGATCAACTGACAGGAAAGTTGCACTGTGATACTCTGGATAGAGGCTACCTTGTAGCCTCGTGTTCCCTTCTCTACATCTTCGTACGTATCCTTTATCCTCTGGGTGAGAGCGTGATCTGCGGTCTTTCTGGGGTAGAAATCCTATGGGTCGAGGCCCTGAATGCTTAGCGCTTTGATTCGATTGATCAAAGTCGGATCCACTGTGATGCGACGGTTCAACCATAAGTATCCTCCATGATAGTAGGAAAGTATCAACTTGACAAATGCGTTCACTTCTTGATGCCTCCTGAAGTGAATAATCTTCATTACATTAAGTAGGGTTGACTGCGTGAGGTTCTAGGTCCATGATTGAGCGATAATATTAGAGTTCTTTCCTTTGGTTCATGTCATATATTTATGAGGGGCGAGAATACTGTAAACCTTGTTGTCACCAAGGTTGAAGTCACTGAACTTCAATGCGGTGAGCATATCCTGGTCGGCACGAACTACGTGCACTTCTTTCAGAAGGTACGCAGTGATCAAAGCATACTCAAATTTGCGGGGTACACTGTCATGATTGATGGCACCGCTCAGAGGTGGTAGATAAGCAGGTAGAATGCTCAGAATCAGCTTAGGATTCATGTTATCGTCTCTATGCTTCATTCATTTCTCATCAACTGGTTGGGATGGACCAGATCGAGCAGTGGAAGGAGAGGCCTACAGTCCTCTTGTCGGCGATGCTTGTACACCTGTAGACAACCCTCTCTCTAACATGACTCTCTCTATCATCAAGTCGATCAAAAATTCCTCAGCGGATTTCTCTGCAGTGCTCAATGCTTCCGACATATACACTCGGGATAAAAAATTCACAGTGTCAAGGAACAACTCAGATACGGTAATGAGATAGAGAACGAGAGAACAATGATCACTGTATAAACTTAGCTTAGTCTGTGGGCTTGAATTCTTAGTTGGAAAAAGTGTTCTCAGTGCATGGCACGACGAGATAAATAGGTAAATCGACAACGATTGGCTTGCAATGGGTGTGAGCCTCCATTAACTCTTGTTCGATTCATTATGGCACAGTCCAATGGTCAGATGATGAACCTTTATTTCTTTTTTGTCCGTTCGGAGCATAATTCGAATGGATATATCGGCCCCAACGGCTATATTGCTTCGTCATGGCGAAGTGCCATGTATCATGTTATGATATCTCGACAAAGCTCCAATTCTGCAGTTTTTCTTTCTGCGAGGTCTCCTCTAGAACCTCCTGTAACCTTTCCATATTAGCCCTTTTCTTTCTTAACTTTCTAGCCTTATTTCTAGTGAGCTTCATCTTGGTAATGCTTTTCTCACTCTGATTCTTTTCTTCTTTGGTCTTAGTTACTTCGCACTGTTGAAATTCTTTCCTAGGGTTCTAGGATAATACTTCTTCTGTGTCTGGGATAGGTAATTCAATATTCTGAGGATCCTCTAGTGTTCTCTTAGCTTTGACATCCGAGATTCTAGTATTAAATATCTGTGATATGCTCTCCTGTTCCTCAATCAAGTGTGCGATCCTTCTGGTCATAAATTCTTTTAACTCTTGCTTCTTTTGTTCGAAAACTTCTTCTTCTTCCTTTTGTCTGGCTTGATCTCTATCAATCCAAGGTTTTCCTATTATCATGGTAAATGGGGCTCTATCTTCAACAAATTTAATATTCTCAAAGTATTCTTTTGTCAAAGTTCCATTGACAGTCATAGGTGTCCGAGCGAGCCTTCCACATAGGTTTACTAGCTTTCCTTTGAATAAACCTATTCCTCCTAGTGAAGGGATCATAGCAGGCCTTCCTACAGCTTCCCAAGTTCTCTCTGGCATAATATTCATCTATGTTTCCTCATCCAAAACACAGTCAATTTCGAAGTCCCCTATTCTTGTTTCGATGCATTCCTTCTCTTTGAATATCTCTGATAAGTTGACATGCTAGTGGTCATTCAGGGTTTTTTTCATCTATATCAATACTTTCTCTTATTCTTTCTGGGGTTCTACCTTTTCTGGATCTTCCTTAGGGTTCTCTTGATTCAGGTTCATTCCTTCAAGCTTAGCGATCATTCTAGGGAAATCCAATAATTCATGGTCTATAGCTTTACAACAAAGACAACTAGGTTTTCCACCAGGGCATTCCTTAGCAAGATGTCTCGGCCTTCTGCAACTGTAACAGAGGGTTAATCCTCTCTTCCTTTTAAATGATCCCCATCTTCTTTTGTACTGCGCACTAGGATCGTATGAGCTAACCTAAAACAAATTCTTTCTAGGATCTTGCATCCATTTGTTAGTCCAAACATCTTTTCTATGCATAGGTATAACATATCTTTCATGATTCTTATCAGATCTATTCATAACAAATCTTCTTTCATCTATTAGTGCCCTAGTTTTTAAGCTAGGACATAATCTATCAAACATACCTAGATTCATACTCTAGAAACAAAAATTTCCACTTATCTTACTTTTACAKAGCACGAAGCTTTCAGATCTAAGACTTTTTAACTATTCTTACCCTTATCAAAGCATAGAGCTTGTATATCTTACCTCTTTTAGTMAGAATTTTCCACTTTTACCTTYCTTAGAGCACAAAGCTTTCAGATCTTKCTTCTTTTCTTTAGATCCGACCTCCTTTATTCAKATCGGGCTTCTTTCCTTCAAATCTGGCCTTCTCCCTTTTGYAMAAGGCTTCACAGGTCAAGTAAAATKATGYGCACTAGGGAAACATATCTACGCACAAAGMTTTCACACTTTYAGATCGAATMTTTGCACAAAGTTTCTTCTTCCTTAGTTCCCAACAATCAMAGTTTCGGTCCCGAAAACAGAACCATTTGTTGGCACAAGGGAAGACCTAGGGTTCAAYACTACAACAAYGCACCAACAAAACCCTAACTACCAGCGCTTTTAGAAACACCTGTGAAGAAGATGAAGTCTCACCCGAGGTAGAGGCAGGGGTGGTTGYAGGACTCAAGTGTCTGCAACCTTAGYTGGGACACAGATCTATGATTGTATTACTTAATAAAGAATTTAAYAACTTTAGTTCCTTAACATGCAATCATTATCTACTTCACTGATAAAACAAAGCCTCGCAGTATCCACACTAATCTACCGTATACAAGCACTTMGCATAAGTACATAGGTTATATGTAACYGATCAAGCACTRAGCATATTCAAGTACATTAGATCTAACATTCTATACATCATTAGCATTGATCATAAGCAGATCTATCTAATCATCTCAAAGCACTAAGCAAAGAAGACATAAACACATTCAAACAAGCACCAAGCAAGATAACATAGTGTTTATGTGGTTCACCCCTCTCTTGGGGCTACGTCCACCAACTCTTCTTATTTATTTCCTTCAGTCAATCTGTTACAGCACAGAGCCTCAAACCCTTACTCTGCACAAGATAGAATATCTTCACAGCTCGCTAGATCCTTCTTCCTCGCGTTACAGCACTAAGCCTTTCACAATCTGTCACAACTACTTGCACTTAGCTCTGCAAGTCTCTTACAATCATGCACAAAGAATCCAAAAACCCTACTTGCACTTAGCATACATTCACATCACTTAGATCTAGCACGTAGCCTTTCATCCGTCTTCCCCTTATTCTTCCTAGCCTAGGCATCTATTTATATATACAGAATAGGCCTAAACATGGGTAAACCCATGGGTCACCATCCCTTTCCCATTACATATTCCCAAAAACCCAAAAAGAGGCCCAAAAGGGGGCCGAGATCTCGTGATCTCCGCTTCGTCTTACGCTCCTCCTTCAGGAAGCTGTCGAAGTCCCAAACTAGGTCAACATGACCAAGAAACTCTCAAAACTTGGTCAAGGGCCAACAAGATTAAAAACAAAAAACTCTTCTACTCAGGTAGGCCATTGAACCTTCTCAAAGCCAAAATATAGAAAAAATTGTAAGGAGAAGGGGGAAGCTACAGACAAAATTTTATCCCTTGGTGATGACTTTTATTATGATAAAATTTGACAGGAATTGTTGGCTTCCAACAATGGTGACACACTGGGTGAAGAAGTTATCTCTGCATCACCAAAAATTTACATCATGAAACATATGACTCAGAAATAGAAACAATTAAAATACAGATCAAGCATCTCGACAATAATTCAGAAAGATAAAACAGTCATAGCATTGGGTAAAATTTTGTCCAGAAATTGTAATCAAATATCTCATTTAGATCATAGGGGTAGCGATGTTTATACAAATGAATTCAATACCATTGACATGGCCACTGTTGCCAGCAAGTGTCCATAGCCTTGGCAGGGATGTCATTTAACCCACTCTAGTACTTCTATCTCGTCCAAGAGTTTTCCATTTATGATAAAAGCATCTTGATATCCGATCAAACTTTCAAAACATACCTACAATTCTTTGAACCATACATTTCTTCAATGCTAGCAGGACTGTTCAATACCCCGGAGAAGTTTTCTTGGTATCATGTGTGCATTTACCCACTGCCAGCAGACCTGTTCAGAATCCTGATGGGTTTACACACAATTCCCACACATTAAAGTGTTTCCAACTCTCCCAATAAAATGTTTATAATATTTTTAAAACTTTGTAATATCAAGAGAGTGGGGTGATATAGAAAATTTCACAGTTAGGTAATGAAAAGGTTCATCTTTTAAGCATAATTTTTCTGATTTGATGACTTTCATCATAATTTGGACACTCAGATTTCAATTAAGAAATCATCTTTGGGATGGAAAATCATTGTGAGTTGTTTTCTTTAAAACAAGGACAGCGTTAGAAGCTTTTTAAAGATAATTGTGTTTCCCTTATATTTCAATGAAAATCGGGAATGATAATTGGACAGAAGCTTACTTCCATTGATCTGAGTCTAGCACTTACTTTTTAGGTACTTGAACTGTTATCAATTGTTTCTAATAGAAAAATTCAATTCCCTTCAATAATGAATGGTGATTTAGACATAATCATTTAGAAAACAAATCAAAATCAAGCAAAATGAAAAGAACCAAAATAAAAAACAGAAATGTAAACTAAAATATTTACAAAGAGGTGGATTTGAAATCATCAAGTGAAATATATCTTGAGAGCCTGGCTATTCACTGGGAAAGTGTTTGGCTGTCCCTCCAAGTTATGCAGACGAAAAGAGCTAGGACCTAATTTTTCAAAAATTACAAAAGGCCCCAGCCACAGGTTTTGGAACTTGGTATGTTCTCCTTTACTCTTGCATGCTTTGTCTCATTTGAGGACCAAATACCCTACATTAAAATTCCTATCAGATGATGAACTTGTATCAAACCAGCTCTTCACAATTTTTTGATGCTGATCAATTTTTTGTTTTGCTTGTGTCCTTACCTCTTCTAATTTTAATAAAGCATTTATCTGATTTTCTAGAGGTGGGCATTCCTCTTCTTGAATTTTCTGCGATAATTGCAGAGAAGGAAGCAAGACATGTGGGGGGAGATCGGCTTCTCTTCCGTAAATGAGGAAGAATGGAGAATTACAAATGGAGGCTTTTGGAGTTACCGTATCATCCCAAAGTGCTTTGAACAATGCATTGTGCCAATTCTTGTGGTTTTCTGAAATTGTCCTTTTTATAATCTTGATTAAATTCTTATTTGTCAACTTGGCTAGACCGTTCCCTTGAGGGTAATAGCTGGTAGAGTACTTTAGTTTGATCCCTTTTTCCAGAGCGAAAAAATTCATATATAGGGAAGAAAAAAAAGAAGCATTGTCAAAAACCACACATTCAGGGATGTTGTAACACCCCAGGTTTTGAACCCCCATTTTAAATAATGTATTGTTACAATGCTGAGAGGTCAGGGTGCCCAAACAATTATTAAAAGGGCTAGTGTGCCCAAGACATGTAATGTTTTCTGTCATTATTAATAATAAATAAATGATCGGTTGTTAGACGAACAAGGACTAGAGTTATAGGGGGCTATGATTCCACAAGAGAGGGGGCTTGAGGGGCTAAGTGTTTATTCCTATGTTAATTACCATTTTTTCCTAAGGGAGGGGATCAGTTACATGATATTCTTGGGGAAGGCCAGGAAGTTCTTGATTCCCCACGAAGTTACTTAAACCTGCCTCTGGTCTGATGGGTGGGTTGGATTGATCGCATGTTCATTGATTTTCTTGTACGTGCATTAATTTCCCTCACGCACTTTCATGTACTCACTCACCCATTCATTGATCCACCCTCATATGCATCTTGGTTTGGGAAAGGGAACCAAACTATTGAATATTAGCCATGGGATAGTTGGTTGTAATGGTCGTTGGTGCAATCTAGCCATGACTTGGGGCCTGCATGTCTGATATGCATTGGCATGTGCCCTATTTTTCTCACAACTACGAGTCCTGAGAGTTCCATCATTGAGATTCTGGACTAGCTGTGTTGGAGGCCCTGGAAAAAGGAGAAGGATTGCCTAAGGGATTGCATGGAAGAGAAGGGTGGAGATCCATTCTCTTGGGTGGTATAGGCTGGGTGGAAGAGAGTTGGGTACTTGGATTGTTGTGGGTGCTAGGAAACCTGTGAGAGCTTGAGAGTTGACTGGTTTGGGAGCCCAAGTACACATTGGAACCATCCTTATGGATTTATACCCCTAGCTCGGGTGTGACACTGTTGTTGAGATTTGGAATAGTGGTATCTATGGTTGGGTGGAACGTCCTTGGTCTGTAGCCAATTGGTGTCACCTTTTTATAAAGATAAGTGCTCTCTGTTGTGATGTTATTATCTGTGTATGAATGTATTCTGCTATGTATTTTAATTATCGTTTAACTAAATCTTAGATTATGCATGCTTGCTGGATATTGTTGTGCATGTCACTAAATCTTGTATCTTATGCATTCTTATTAATGAAAGAAGGTATCGGTAAGAGTACGAAGTCCAAGGGTGGGCTTGTAGGTAGCATGCCCTGGCCTGTGGGTAGTTGGGTATGTTATAGTTTGGTATCATAGCTTCTGGTTGAAACACCGAGCTGGTATGGGTCGGGTCTTTTGGTCGAAGTCTCACGGTCGAGATCAAACTCTGACCATGAATTTGAAAATCTTAGGAGGAATGGCATTGCAGAATCTACACACGAGATAGATCATCAGAGATCTGTTGTAATGGGTTCAAAGGATCGCGAACGTCCCCCTTCGAATTTAGGAGCGATCACCACTGTAGGATTAGGAGAGATCCGGGATTGTTGGATCGAAGGGCAGGTGAACAAGGGTCATACGATGAAAAGGAAGCAAGGGATAAGGTCACAACCGTCAGATCCCATTGGAGAGTGATATCAAAGGACAGGAGGCATTGCGGGGAACCAAGTTGCATGGGAGATAATTTCCCAAGGCGGTCCCACAATCCAAACCACGGTTTCACCAAGTGGTTACATGTTAGCATCAGGAGAATTGTGGGGTGAAAAGCAGGTTACTCCAAACTATCAATGTGTGCCCCCACAAATTGAAGGCATGCAGTGATGTGACATGTTAGTACTTGAACGACGAACCTCCGAAGAGAAAAAGTAGTTTGGAATCGTCGAAGGATCGTCAACTTCAGGTAAAATCACTCTGGAAGAACGTGTAGGAGGAAAGTTTGAAACTTCCAAAGCCTAAAGAGCTGAAGCGATTCATAGTTGTTGATCTGTGGGAGGACCTCTGTCGGTAGATAATGAACTCCAGGTAAAAGAGTTACAGGAGGAGGAAAGTGAGGAGATTTAAGACTCTCGAAGTGCGGAGTCCCGAAGTGGATCTCGATCATTGATCGTGAAAGACGACGAGGACCATTGATCCGGTCCTAGCTGAAACTTTCGAAGTCCTGAAGATCTAGACAAGTGCCTTTTCAGCTAAGCGCAGGGTCATGGTCATGGTCATATGTAGATTGAGAGCTGAGGGAAGGAGGGCTAAAGGCCGAATTTGTGGTCTTCTAGATAGAAAAGTGATAAGGAAGGATTTAGCCGCGGTTTCTAGTCGTGGTCACCTAGGAGGGTGGTTTTAAGGAAGCAACTGTGCAGGATGAAATTATGTGTTAGCTAATGATAACAGGACATTGTTATTTTCGGAGAATGGGGATATGATCTCCATGAACAAAAGAAAAGAAAGAGACCTATAGCATGGTTTGGCAATTTTGTTTATCATATGCATAATTCTAACAAAATGGTCACTTGCACATTTTGCAGAATTAAGGGGTTTAAACACATCAACTCAAGATGTGTATTGAGGAAATGGAAGAAGGCGAGGGAGCCTCAAGTCATGATAAGGAGGCCGAATGCCAAAATACCAGAGTTTGTAATGCAGAGACAAATTCCAATGGACGCAAGGGAAAAGGAGAATAGGAAACGTTAATAGAAACGGTAAGAAGCCTAAAGATGGAAGTGCATAGCTACAAAGCAGACAACGAGAGACGGATGATAGAGAAAAGTGAGATAAATGCTTGAGTGTTGTGGAGATTAAATCAGTTGCAGAGACAAACGAAGAATGGATCACACTCAAGACAAGAGAAAGAAGGCAAGTGCCATGAAAGAAGGGATGATCATGGGAGAGTTGGTTATTCCAGAAGTGTTAGCAGAGCTCATGGACACCACTCACCTCCTTACTCAGAAAGAAAGTTTTATGCATCGGATGATCCCTTAAGCAGTCTAGAGGTGTCTCCTGTCAGACACCAAAGAAGGAAACAAGAGGTAGATAGTTTGCAAGGAGAGATGAGGAATCTCAAGTGACCTTCCTTTGAGGGTGAAAGAGAAAGGGAAGATGATGTTGAAGCATGGTTGCTTGGGCTCAAGAGATATTTTCACTTGCATAACTATTCATCAAATCTATAAGCCAATATTTCCACCTACCATTTACACGCGAATGTTGCAATGTGGTGGGACCAACTGAAGAAAGTGGAGCACATTAATGAGAGTAGAATCACTTGGAAGCAGTTCAAGAAGTAATTCCAGAAGGAGTACCTCTCAGAACATTTCTATGACAGGAAAATGCAGGAGTTCTTTGAACTCAGGTTGGGAAGCATGACCATGGCAGAGTACGAGAATAAGTTCTTGGGATTTCTAAAGTATGTCAGGTTCACTAGTGATGAGAAAGTGAAAATACAAAGATTTCTAAGTGGACTGCCAGCCTTTTATAAGGAAAATATCAAGTATGATGAGCCCAAGACCTTGACTGAAGCCATCAGGAAGGATAAATACTTGTATGAGCAAGGCCAGGGAAGAGAATATCTACAGAAATATTGGAAGGACAATAAAAATGTGAAGTCCAATCAGATGAGGAAAGGATTCAAACCTTCCTTCAATAGGAATGAGCCTAATAGAAATCATCAAGATTAGTATGCTAAGGGATATTTCAAGAAGGAAGATTCCTTGGGAAAAAGGGGAAGACCACCAATCCAATGTTGGGGATGCAAGGAAGATCACCTATACAAGGATTTCCCACACAAAAAGGATGGAGTGAAGACTATGCACAACCTCCAAGAAGCTACAACAATCAAATATATGGAAAGAATCTATGCAGCTTTAAATGATCGACAAGAAGAGTACCAGTCCAATATGATCGGGGTGGAAGGTATGATCATAAATCAACCTGTTGTTATTTTGATTGATTCAGGAGAAATTCATTGTCACATTGATCCTAATATAGTAGATAGATTACATTTGGAGAAAAGTAAACTTGGAAAATAAAGTTTGGTTCAGTTAGCCACTGGAACCAAAAGAAGAATCCATGACATGGTCAAAAGTTGTTCCAGAAGTCTTAATGGTGTGAATACTAGTACTAATATAAATATCATACCATTGGGGTCTTATGATATTCTGATTGGAATGGATCGGTTGGAAAAGCATCATGATGTCCTAGATTGTCATAAAAAGTCACTTACATGTCTTGATGGAAATGGAAAACAAATCACTGTGAAAGGAGTTCCAAGACCCATCTCTATAAGGGAGATTTCAGCCTTGCAACTAAAAATATGTTTTAGGAAATGATGTCAATTGTATGCAGCTCATGTGGAAGAGCCAGATAATACAAAAGGGCCAAGCCTCGAAGATTTCTCGGTACTATAGGAATTTGATGATGTATTCCAAGAAATACTCAGATTGCTACCAAGAAGGGAGATAGATTTCTCAATTGATTCAGTGCCAGGAGTTTCCCCGATGTCAAAAACACCTTACAGAATGATCACACCAAAGTTAAAAGAATTATAAATGCAGTTGGAGGAATTGTTGAAGAGAGGGTACATACGTCCAAGTGTTTTTCCTTGGGGAGCACGGTACTTTTGTCAAAAAGAAGGATGGAAACTTGAGGTTGTGTATTGACTTCTGACCTCTGAACAAGTACACTATAAAGAACAAGTATCCTCTACCCTGAATTGATGACCTCTTTGATCAGCTAAGAGGAGAAAAGATTTCTCAAAGATTGAATTGAGGGCATGATACCATCAGGTAATAATCAATGAAGAAGACATTCATAAGATTTCATTTAGGACCAGGTATGGGCATTATGAATTTGTAGTGATGCCATTTGGACTGACCAATGCACCAGTTGTCTTCATGTGATTAATGAACAACATATTCAGAAATTATTTGGATAAGTTTGTCATAGTATTCCTGGATGACATACTTATCTATTCTAAGTCTGAAGAGGAGCATGAACATCACTTAAGTCTGGTGTTGCAAGTACTGAGATAACATCAGTTGTATGCCAAGTTGAGTAAGTGTTATTTTTAT
>JZKD02S1614440.1:73618-93284 GCA_000966675.3 Picea glauca | reverse complement strand
AAAGAGGTGTTTGATGTTTTTGGAGTGAATTTATAACAGCAGAAAGACACAAAACTATTTTTTCTGTGATCTTAAGATAATCAATAGTTGAAGACAAAAGAAATCTCAATCCCAGGTATTGATATTATCAACCATTCAATTTTAATAGTAAACTCAGAAATGATTAAATAATTGATTGATCACGAATAAAAAATGAACCAACATATCATGGACAACATTCAAATAATCATCGATATGAAATATCATGTGAAGACAAGGATAAATCTAAATAGACAGAAATGATAACTCATAACATAGAAATAACAGGAGAATGCAATGGAATAAGCATTGCACAATTCACATAGATCTAAAGCCAACAGTGAATTGCTTTCCCATATCAATTCCCCAAAAATTACATGTCCATGTTGTAGTCCCAAAAAAGTTGTCCTTAACACTAAACAACAACCACTATTTAAACTTTTCTTGGATCAATAACCTCTTGTCATATAGGATAGAGGATAATCCCTAAAAATAAGTTTTCTTTACAAAAATAGGATAACAAAGGAATACTCTTGTAGGAGTCCTTCCATCAAAAAAATATTACATAAATGACATTATTTTATCAAAATAAGAAATTACTAAGCTATGGAGCGCATTAATCCATGATTTATTCTCCTTGAAAATAACATCATAGTTTTTGTCTTCCTGAAAATGATAAAACGAAATTGAATTTTAGATAACAAGAAAAACTAATATTTACAAATAGACTAGCTATGGAATCTCACGATTATGTAGCTAGTCTTAAATTAAAAACACAATAAAAATAAATCTATCTATTTTATTTTTCCAACAGAATTAAATAAAAGAGAATCAAAACAATTCTTTACCATTTTAGAGATTAGACAATGAAGCATATATTAAGTCTGAATTAATGATAGTGTTGAAATTCGTTGTGTTCTTGATAATCACATTACCAACGCGTTTAAACCTTTTGTTTTCCCTGTCAGCATTCGATCGAACGCATGCTTTTAATCCTTCATTTTCCTTCTCAAGCAAAGAGTTTCGAGCTACCATATGGTTTAATTGTGCTTGGAGATAATGTATATCCCTGTAGTATCGTTTGACCCAATCAAGAAAATTTTCACAGTGTACATGTGCTATGGTAGGTAGAGGCTGAGTGTGTTTTGCAGAGGGCATTTTGGTCTATTCTGCAACTTGCTTCAGATCGTGGCGTATACCAGCGAAGCCTTCTTGATTTTTTTAGGAACGGAGGTAGCTCAGAAACGAAATCATATTGTATAGCTTCAATACCAGTTTCATTCCCAAGGAACTGGTCATCTACATCCTCCTGTGGAAGAAACTTATCGATTTCATCCTCGAACAAGTGATCATCAACCTCGATCACTGGGATCGAGCTCAGATGATCTCGCTGGCGATTTCTCACACTTCTAGATATAAGTCTACCTGGTCTCTTGTTTGTGAAATTTAAATCCAAATTACTCTGTTCCTTATGCTTGCGATTTTTCTTGACAATCGATTTGTTAAAAACACTTTGAGTCAGCTCAATAGTAGGAGTAGAAGAAACCCTATCCTTTAACACATCTATAACCTCCTCTAACGATTTTATGAGCATGAAATCATATTGTGGATTTTTCCCAAAGGGTTCTGAATAGAAACAGAGTTTCATTCTGTAGTCTCATGGTATTCTCATGGATCAACACATAAGTTTTTAATAGCAGGGTTAGATATACAGGGGATGGGGTTTTCATTGAGGTGGAGAGGTGATTCTACTGCGTTCTCGGGTAGGGTAAGTTTATTTCTTAACAAGAAATCTTCCTAAGTATCCCCAGTCTTGGATAGATGCGAAAACACAACGATTCGAATAATATCATGGTGAAAAAAGCTCGACAATGGGTTAAACTTTTGTCTCTGATAAAGTTTAGACATTTTCTGCAGACTCATAAATAGATAGAAAGGCATATTTAACTTGAACCCTAGAAAAATCATCAGTAGGCAGATGTGATACAAGAAAATTAAGCCATATCTTCCCTCACAAGTTATGAGTTGCTTCAGAATTGGAAGCAGGTCGTTCCATCGAGTTTTGATGAGAGTAATTGGTGTTCCTTTTGGGCAGCACTTTGATTTCTTAGAGACCATAAGAAAATTCTAGGGGACGCCCTCGATTTTGGCATTTTTGAACCATCATTCTCCCTCCTGGGATAATCAAGTGGATTGTGCTATGGAATCCTCGTTTGCTTCGAGTTGCGGATCCTCAATCTTAGCTTTGGATCCATCAAACGACTGGGCGAAAGCCTGTGCAACGGCTAGGTTATAACCCTCAAACTGCCTAATGAAAATTTCCCAGCCATGTGCCACAATATCGCCTATGGAATCATCCTGAGCGAGGAGGGCTTGTGAGCCATTGGGTTCAATTCTTACCACGGGAGTCATGGGGGCTATCACATAGACACAGTAAGGGAAACGAGAGGTAGGTTTCTCTTTCCAATACACAAACGGTAGGAAGAGGTCTGTAAAATTGGGAGAGGCCTGATACCTAAGGACTCAGAAGGTTATTATACTTGGCAATTTGAGCTTTGAGTGGCTAAGAACCAGAGGATGTCAAAGATAGTAAACCACTCTGCGCAATGAACACTAAACCCAAAACACCACCACTTACCTCTTCCAAAAATGAATGTGAGTCTGAGCTATGCAGGACAATAGGGTGATGTGGAATGTAGGTACGTCAGTCCTGTACCGGGGTGATAAGATTGTGATACGACTGGTAAGAGCAAGATTCATATTTCGAATTTAACCCAAGATTCTACGCAATCAAGCATATCAAATGTAAAAATCATTTAATCAAACATAGAAAAGACTCAATTATACCTCCCAAAGTGAATATATCAATGGTAATGGATCAACAAATAAAAAGATTAGCTTACAAACTTTAAGGTTTATAAACATATAGATTCCCTTTAGGTGTAATCCCTTTAGCAAAAGAAACAAATAAATCACAAAGTGTATGATGATTACCCAAGCCAAAATTTTGTTCTAATTTCATGTTTTCAGTCATGAAATTAAACGAAACAAACGATAGATAAAAAACGAAGAACTCTTGTACTCAGGTAGGCCAATGAACCTCCTCAAAGCCATAGAAAAGTTTGTAAGAAGAAGGGGACAGCTACAGAAAAAATTTATCCCTTAATGATGACTTTTATTATGATAAAATTTGACAGGAATTGTTGACTACCAACAAAATGACAACTCATAAAGTAGTGATCTTGAACTTAGTGATTGATATATAACCATTAAAATACCAACTTTATTATATAATTAATCAACTTCATTATGCAATATATAACTAACTTCACATATTTTAATTTGATTGAAATTAAAATAAAAGTATTTGAAAAATAAAATTGAGGAGAAAATTTACATAATTATTTTTTAAGAAAATCAATATAATCTATTTAATTTCCCTGTTTCTTTATCAATATTTTTTCCTATATTTTTTCACATTTTCCTAAAATTTATATAAAATTAATTCTCAAATCAAAGTAGTGAAAAGTAGAGAGTAAAACGGAACGTTTATCCTTAGTCATGAGCTATTTTTAAACGTTGATTATTTCATAGTTTGAGAGAGTAAAATTTATTTTTACTTACTCAAATTAACATAAACTATCATATACCTTGTTTTGGCACTGTAAAAAATATTTTTATTATACAATTGAAAATTATATGGGATTGTTTTGTCATAATTTTTTTAAATAATATGGGTTTATTTCAATTGGTTGTTGTTAATGCTTTTGGGTATTTGGTTTGTTATGTGTCATTAGTCAAAAATATATGGGGAAGGATGTACGAGGTAGAAGGACCACATGCCCACATCCTGCAGCACAACATGCTCGATTTTGAAAGTCTAGGCATCGTGACCACAAATACAGCTGAGTTGGGGGCTGATAATACTAAAATTTGACCTTTGAATAATGATAAAGTAGAGGCAAGACCCCAACGAAGACCTATAATTTAATCAAAGGAACAATTCATAGGCCAAGATTAGGGAATGAAATAGCTATAAACCTGGCCATTGACTCTAAGAGTTCCCAGGTGATTCTGGGTGGCCAAATTGGCTTGGAGATCAACCTGGGAGATATTGATTCAAAGGATGTGATAATAACTGGAGTTATTGATTGGAGATCAACCTGGGAGTTATATATATATTAAGATATTACATTTCCATTTACCATATATTTCAAGTTTTTAAAAATTTATGTTTCTATTTACCACATATTTCAAGTTTTTTATTAATTAATTTAGATATTGATTTTAAATAAATTTCAAGCATATGAAGAGAAGTTATGTGATCTAATCCAATCCAATGTGCGAGAATTAATTGTCACCATTTCCTAGGCATGTGAGGATTGGGTTTTATCAGGGATAGATGCTATAATTTTCCAAAATTGGCATCTAGATTCATTATTGGGGCCATTCTTTGATCGTTCATAAACCACTCATCTCAACATTCAAGGAGAAACGGGAACCCTGCCAAAGATTCACCTCAAATTAAACTTCGACGAATCATCAAAATGGAATCCTAAGCCCTCGTCAATAGAAGGGGTTTTTCACGATTCGTTAGGAGAGATCAAGACAAAATATGTTGTTAGATTGGGGCATAACTCCAATAATGGAGTCGAGTTAGCAAGTTTAATAATAGGGTAGTGAATATATCATAAACAGGGATATAATTCTTTGGTGGTTGAAGGAGATTCTTAGTTGCTCATATCAACCTTGAGAAGAATTGGGAATGGGATGAACCTTGATAAAACTTCTACTAATTGGAGATTAACTTTTGGACTTTCTCGGGTGGTGGAGTTGATAAAACTTATACTAATTGGAGATTAACTTTTGGACTTTCTCGGGTGGTGGAGTTGTTCAGGAAAATACTACTGGTTATACCTTCCTATGTTAAAAGGAAGTCCAACTCCCTAGATGATTATTTAGTTAACTCAAGAGTGGTTCAAACCAATAGATATAATATGTGGCATTGGTCGGAGACCATTCCCCCCAAAGAAGAATGCACTCACTTGAATAAAATTGATAACCAATATTCAGGTGGGGTGATGATGAGTGGGGTCTTGGATGCACACGAGTCAAGCCTGGCCACCACTTCTCCATGTACTAATGGGAAATCAAGTCCAACTCCGGGACAATCACATTTGGGGCATGTGGGTGATGGAGGTCTATGTAGAGCAGGGGATGTTACCCCCCACTCCAATTGTTGAAATCATGGGTTTAACCGACTTCATAGAGGAGGGGTACAGATTAAGGACGTGAGGGTTAATTATACGCAAGTGTATTATAAAGGAATGGCGTACAAAGAGGAATATGTCTGATGATTTTTTGATGCGGCAAAGTATAGTTGCAATTGGAATGATAAGCACTCAACATGGAAGTGAGCCTTTTCCTAACTACTTTGGACTTGATACATTGGTAAGCCTGAGATAGATTTGGAGAATGGGATGGCTTTGTCTGGATAGGCAACTGTTATAACAAATTTAGCCTCACCCCATGCAACTTGATTGGGTGGCCTTTTCATTTCCCTATGTAGACTTGAAGTCCCCTTTTTTACCTTCCAGAACCAAAAAAGCACATTTTTCCACATATATGTGCCCTACCAACTAGACAACAAGCGTATACACAGGTTTCTCCACTGCATCCCGTGTACATCGGGTTTGGTGCTCAAAATTAAAAATTGTGTTGAGTTTTCATGTCACATCACGAGATCCATGACCCTTTACTTCCATATACTGGAAACACTCTGACTCGGCCCTTCAGTTCCATTTGAAGGCTATAAATTGAGCCATATTCAAGTCTTGGAAGGAGGAGGGAATTCAACTTTTGGGAGCAAATATACTCTGGAGAAATTTCACTTCACATTGAGTCTGCATCCATTTATCCTTGAAAATATGAACTCATCGTTCAGCCCCCAAGCTCTCCCTTCTTTGTGATGGAGAACCTCATTATATCCTTTATTTTAGCTTGCCTTTGGTGAAGGATTGAAGTGGTGGAGGCCCAACTAGAGGGACTTAGTTTCTTGGTTCCGATATGTGTCGTTATAGAAGTTTGTCACCTATATACTTTTGTTGATCATTTTAATAGAAATACTCTTTTCTCATCCAATTGATATCTTGCAAATATTTGAATTATTATTCCATGGGTGTATTTCTCATGTATGTTAATGGATTATGCTAATCTATATGCTAACATTATATATTATCACCATATGCTTGTGTATCTTGGTTGTTGAGGACAAGTTGCAGGGATTAAGCTTTGAGTTGTGTGCTCAACGGTGGTCTTCATCGAACGGTGATATGTTGAGTCATAATATAATCAGTTTCACAACCACACATATTGAATAAACAAAATACATTAAAAGTAACGTTGATTAACTAAAA
Source organism: Picea glauca (assembly GCA_000966675.3). Taxonomy (NCBI): domain Eukaryota; kingdom Viridiplantae; phylum Streptophyta; class Pinopsida; order Pinales; family Pinaceae; genus Picea; species Picea glauca. The sequence continues at coordinate 86,850 of JZKD02S1614440.1, read as the reverse complement.
TTGATTAGAAATGATTTTACTTCTCAAGGGTGCACACACAAGCATAGGACACAGGGCCTTGGAATAGGATTTTGTGAGTAAACTTCTCCAAGTCTATTAAACTAAACATATGTTTCTGACCAGGGAGTGGTGAAACCCATTTTGTAATTAGTGATTTCAAGAGGCTCCACTCACACTGGAGTTAAGAACGAGGTTGCATGAAGTTGGTTGCAAAGATAGCCCTGTAATACCTTCTTAGCATTAGAGATATTTTTGTGGTTCCATTCATATATGGGGGTCTTTATAATACCTTTACCTCTGTGAGAGGCGATGCTTTCAAGATTTCGGGCTTTGTTACCCTGCCCATACGGTGGACCAGACTTACAACTATTCGCCTACACATTGGTTATATTGTGGTGGCTCTAGTTGCTTGACATAGGTAACCACATAGGTTACTTGCATGGGTTATTCTGTAGGTACCCTGAGTCAGATAAGGGTCAGACATCACACAACCTTTATGGAGGATTACCTTTCTAGGGGGATCTGACCGACTGCATTGTTAATCCAATGAGGGCCCTTATAAATTATTTTGATACCTCCAATATTTTGAAGGGAGCCTCAGGCCCCTCTTGGGCGAGGCATACCTACTCTAGTGAGGGAGGCCCCTTTTCAACTACTATATCATGTTTGAGTGCATTTGGCCCTTTTTTATTTGTTTTGGTGTGATCTCTGATTATTAGTTGGCCCTAGGATTTCGTTTTATATCCCAAGTCTTGAGTCATCATGGAGCAATACTAGCCTCCTCCCAGGTATTGTCGTTTTTTGAATTTGCCGCTACATTTTGAGTCTTTATCGAAGTTTCCTTCTAAAATACGTAAAGTTAATAAATGTGGTACATATATCTCCACCTCTCAAACTTGTGATTATCCAGTTATGAGTAATGAGTCAAGTCTAAACAACACAGGGAGTCCCTTGACTCCTATACCTTACGTGGTTAGTGGGATTCCTTCGACTCCTTCAGCTGCAACAGTTGTAGTGTCGTAGGTTCCCGTCCTTACTGCTACCCTGCCTGTGGTTTCTACTCGACCCATAAAAACGAACCCTTTTGGGTCTCTTTTTGGTACGCCAGGATACAATTCTAAGTCCATACCTTCAGTCTCTAACCATTTTTTTTTTGGTATTCCCAATATGGCGTCACAACTTTCATCCTCCATTCCAAAGTCTAATGCAAATCCTATTTTTGGACCTGGGGGCATGGCTCCTCCGCATGCTCCTCTCTCATTTTGTGGAATTCATATTCCCCAAACGAATCATACAGTTGCAGGCCAACCTTATTTTTCTTTCGAGTGTAATCCTAGTCTCAATTCTCCCAGTTGAAGTACTCAACGGAGTGGACAAGTCACTTCCTATACTCTGTCCTTCCCCCCTTCTTCCTCCATGTCAATTCCAACAAACAAATTTGTTATGACAAATCCACCTCTATCCTCCAGAGTTCCACTCGGAGGGAGTTAGTTTCATGCTATGGGAAACCCCCATCCTAGAGCTCCTCCAGCTATGGGAAATGTTTATAACCCTCATTATATCACCCCAGCAAGTATGGTGCCCATACAACCTCTTATGAATCAATTTGGAGGAGGATATTACCCTACCGGACAGGTTCATGGTATATACCAAAACCCTGGATGGCCTGCAATCCCTCATCACCAATCTTTCCCGAGAGCATGAGCTCAGACACTACAACCGCAGCTCCCTTTTCTGGACACGCTTAATTTTCCAGATTTGTCGATATTAATGAATGACCCGGTGCTTCACGATCCATAATGGCCCCCCGTACCCACCAAGATTCCTTTAGACATTCCAAAATTCGAGGGAAATATTGGCGAGGATTCAGGTGATCATGTTACTACTTTTCATCTTTGGTTCTCATCCAATTCCCTTAATGACTATTCTATTTGTTTGAGGCTATTTCAACGCACCCTCACGGGGGTCACTGTGAAATGGTGCATTGAGCTACCAAGGGGGAACATACAGAAACTTTAATCAGATGATTTTGGTCTTTCTCAACCACTTCCAGTTGTTGGTTTGTTATGATTTCAGCATATAAATTTTGTCGGCCTTTTTCCAAGATAAGGCCATGCATATCTCGAACCATATCCAAGAGTGGCGTAGACGGAAGAGGTTTATTAAATCCTACATTCCTTCATAGTTTCTATTGGAGTGGTTCCTTACATCCTTATTTCCTAATTATATTTCGAAGGATGTTTATACATCCGGAGTAACATTTGAGGAAGAACCTATTTTCAAAGCCCATCAACTGGACCTCATATATGCTCAGTCTGGGATGTTGTATGAAATTCTTCCTGACACACTGGGGTCGAATTATGACCCTAGACAAAATCCTGGGCCTCATGTCGATGGCATCATAGGCTCTGAAAATGCTAAGTCTACAGAATTAGTGACGAACCAGTTGAAGGATTTGTCTCTAAACCAGATTGTAGCAGGACAAGATTCGAATTTGTCCTCCACTCCCACTCAGTCGGCGAATGTGCATTATGTACAGTCGTCGACCAACCCAAACGGTAACCAGCAACCATGAGGGAATAGAAATAAAGGACGAGGTAATAATCGTAAGGGTGGGAAAAATAATATCAAATCCAAGGATGACACTAACAATGATAGATAGAATAATAATGTTGGTGAGGGCAAGAAAGAAAAACGAAAGGTGAAGTTTCCTTGTAAACTTTGTAAAGATGATCATATTACCAACCTATGCCCCAAAATAAAGGAAGCCTCGAGGCCCTTATCACAACCACCCTTTGTGCTGACCAATCCATTTCTTCATAATCATCACATGGCTTTGGGGTCCTTCAACACTGTAAATATGTCGAGCAGGAGTCAAAACCCCTCAACACATGAAGGTGGCCATCTATGTGTTAATATGGTCAAGTCTCAGATTGATGTAGCCACTCGATCTTGCAATTACGGTTCTTCATAGAATGTTACAGGTCCATATTCTCCCCCTCCTCCAGAAACACCCTTGTAGATTGAAAATTCAGAACCTACACCTCGTATTTCAAAAGGAGTACTAAAACGCTCTACCCACAATCCAAATGTCAGAGTTTCCCAGAACTATTCCATTATCGAAGATCTAGGTTAACCCATTATGCAATGTTAGATTTGGAGGTGCTCAAAATGTGTACTTCACAAAGGAACGCCTTGTTATCTGCTTTAGGGGCTCTAGACCCATGTGGCTCAAAGGTTATCAAGTTTGACGTCATAGATGTTATACCTCGCTTTCCTTACCATGTGGCCTTTCAAGTACATGTGGAGTACATGAAAATTACCATCAAACGCATTGTAATTAATGAAGGTGTCACAACGTGTGTGATGTCCCTAACCTGTTGGAAATCCATTGGCTCTTCGACTCTATCCCAATCTATGACTATGTTGACCGCATTTGATGGACGTTCATTTCGACCCCACATAATTCTTCCCACTATTCTGGTCCAGTTAGGTGGAAAGATAGTGGAGGTTGATGTCGAGGTAGTTGATGCACCCCTTGACTATAATTTACTACTAGGGCGTAATTGGACTTATGCCATGATCGCGATCATGTCGTCTGTTTTCTGCACTTTAGGTTTTCCTCACAAAGGGAAAATAGTGACGATTGATCAATTGTCCTTTGCGCATGCTAGATGCATTAGTCGGACCTTCGATCCCAGTGATCGATAGTTCTCAGCAGGAAACCGAGAATGTTGGAGTCAGAATGTATTCCTCTCTCATGGGTAGCTTTGATTTCATGGTACCAATCCATCAAATTCATGCCATTTTTAGTAAGTCTTCATCATCGATGAGGTCTGTTCCTTTCCGTACTTCATATTTCAATGACCCTTGGATTCTACCTTCCCCGACTATGTCGTGCAAAGGTAAGTCACACATTGGGATGTTGATGCCACTCTCAGCGACAGAGGTTGCATATCAAGTTATTATTAGCATTATTGTTGACCCGGATCCTTTCTCCTCACAGACGGACGAGGAGGATCCCTTTCTAGAGCCCGTATGGGTCACCCAATCATCTTGTTAGCATGATTTCCTTGATGATACTTTACCTTCGGATGAAACCATCTTAGAGGCCATGTATGGTCCTGATAGGTCTTCGGACAATAAGCATCATCGCTCTTATTTCCTCCTAGAACTTGTTAGGATTGAATAGGACGACTTTAGATCTACCTTGAGTGATATGGTCGGTCATGCTTTGGTTCCACTAGATACATATGGTATTTATGCCGAAGGAAACATGGCGAATATTTCTCCTACCATCACGAGCGATATATCTCAAATTCCTAGAAAAATTGAGAACTTATATATCAGTGCAGATTGTTCTCTTGTAGAAAGTCATATCTACACCGATCTCTTCAAAGAATTTTGTGGCATAATCGTTTGTTCATACGAAGAGATGCCATGGATCGACCCCAGCATTGTCGAACATAAGATCAAGACTTATCTGGATGCTAGACATGTTCGACAATGTCTTAGAGCTATTAATCCTAGGAAGGCCCCTGCTAATAAGGAAGAGGTAGAGAAGCTACTTAATGTTGGTTTCATATACCCCATTCCCTTGACCGAATGGGTGTCCAACCTCATTCCCCTGAATAAGAAATAGGGAACCATCCACGTATGTATGGATTTTTGAGACCTGAACAAGGCTTGTCCCAAGGAAAACTTCCCGACTCCTATCATCGACCAAATTCTTGATGAGTGCACAGGAAGCGAATTTTTTCCTTTTATGGACAGATTTTCAGGATATAATCAAATTCAAATCAAACCCAAGGATCAACACAAGACATCGTTTATTTGTCCTTTGGGTACTTTTTCATATTGAAAAATGTCTTTTAGTCTTAAAAACGCTGGAGCAACCTTCCAATGTGCCATGAAATTTTATTTTCATGATCTCAAACATATTGTCGAAGCTTACCTTGATGATCTCCCTGCTCACTCTCGCAAGAGAGTAGATCACTCCACTCACCTTCTATTAGTATTTGAGAGATGTTGTTACTATCGCATCCGTTTGAACCCTCAGAAGTGCATCTTCTACATTAGGTCTAGTCGTCTCTTAGGATTCTTAGTCTCTAAGCATGGGATCATGGTGGATCCTATAAAGGTTGAGGCAATACTTAGATTACCTCCCCCGCACAACATGTGAAAACTTCAGGGTTTATAGGGGAAGTCTAACTTATTGCGTCGGTTCATAGTGAACTATTCCAATTTAACTAAGGGTTTCATGCATCTTTTGAAGAAGGGTACTTTGTTTATATGGGATGAGCGAGCCTAGGAATCCTTCGATGCTCTTAAGAAATCCTTGGTATCAATGCCTCTGTTGAAGCCTTCAGAATATAGTAGAGACTATTTGATTTATATCACCACATCTGAAAGGACGGTTGGTATGGTTCTGGTTTAGGAGGACGATGAGCTCCATGAGCACATTGTCTACTCTATCATTCAAAACTTAGTCGGTCCTGAGCTTAAATACTCTCATGTAGAAAAACTAGCCTTGGTTATCGTACATGCATTTCAAAGATTATGACATTATATATTACTTTGCAAAACTACTGTAGTTGCAGATATGAATCCATTTCAATATGTCCTTACCAAGTGTATCATAGGGGGGAAATACAATAAGTAGATTGTTATTTTCCAAGAATTTGATCTCGATTTTTCTTTGTCAAAGTCTAAGAAATCATTATTTTTTGTCGAGTTCATATCAAACTTCCCTTGACTAGATGAGGACATTTTTCATGACAATTCATTCGCAGATGAACATATCTTCCTTATCTCATCTTCGGACCCCTAGTATGGAGACATGCTAATTTATCTTCAAACCTTGAAGTTATCCCAACATTTGTCGAGAGACGATCGACAACGTATACATCATCAAGAAAAAAACTACCTTATCACCGGTGACACTTTGTATCGTCAAGGAGTAGATAATACTTTGTGTCGTTACTTGACTCACGAGAAAACTGAGTCGGTTCTCAATGACTGTCACAGTGGGGCTTGTGGTGGTCATCTATCTAGGCTTGCGAGAACCCAAAAAAATTTGTGAGCCAGTTATTTTTGGCCGTCAATTTTTAAACATTGTGTTGAAGAGGTCAAGAAGTGTCACCCTTTCCAGGTGTTTGATCAAAAAATGTGCTCACATCCAGCCCCTCTTCACCCAGTCATCACCGTCGGTCCCTTCACCAAGTGGGGGGTATATTTCATGGACTGTAAACCAGTTTCGGTTGGGGAATATCAACATATTATTGTGGCCATGGATTAATTCACTAAATGGGCAGAGACCATGCCTACCATTAAATCTGATGGTAAGATGACAGTATTCTTCGTATTCAACCAAATTAAGGCCCGGTTCATAATCCCAAAGGAGATTCTCACTGATCATGGCAGTCACTTTCAGAATGAAATGATGAAGGAGTTAGCATCAAAACTGGGGTTTAAGCATGGCCATTCTTCCCCTTATTATCCCCAGGAAAATGGACAAGTAGAGGTGGTGAATAAATATCTCAAGACCATCTTGCAAAAAATTGTCAGCCAAATTAAATATGGCTGGCATCTAATGCTTTACCCTATGCTTTAGGAATATCTAACCTTGGTAAATACTTCCACCAGTTTTTCTCCTTTTCAGTTAGTACATGGCATGGATTCAATCCTTTCAATTGAATGCAAAATCCCTTCCCTCAAACTGACAATTGAGCTCCTACCTGACACATTTGATCTTGAAGAATGCCTTGTGCACCTAGAGCATCTAGATAAGAAATGTTGAGATGCCTCTACAGTTATCGAAGCGAATAAACATTGTGTTAAGGTTCATTGTGATAGGTCTATCTGTCCTCGACAGTATGATGAGGGTGACTTGGTTCTCCTATATGACCAAGCCAAAGAACCGTTGGGGGCAGGCAATTTCAACCCCATGTGGCACGGTCCTTATATCGTGCGACGTGTTTTAGATAAAGGAGCCTATGAATTGGAAGATTATGAAGGGAATATGCTAGATGAGCCCAAAAATAGGCTCGACCTTAAAATATATTATGCTTGAGCCCTCAATATTGGGTGTGACTCTTTGTATACTAGTGTATCTTAATGTATATACATATTTTCCTTTGTGTCATCAGCTTGCTTATCAAGTTTTCCCTTGGTTAGTAGATGTCAACAGAGTCTTCAATTTACTTAGGATTCACAGACGGTGCCATTCATCATACACGAAACATGGCTTCTTCCACTTGGGTCATTTACTCATTCGAGGGCCAACTGGTGTCTTCTGGTGGCGTCTGTCTGGAGCCATCAACGAATAATGTGGTTGAGTATAACGTCTTTATAGAACTATTACACGACGCCATTTCACATGGTGTTCAGTCTTTAGAGGTTCACATGGACTCCCAGTTAGTTGTATGTCAGTTAAACAATAGTTATCGTGTGTGAGACCCTACTCTACTCCGATGATTCCTACAGGTACGACTTTTGGAACGATACTTTGATTTTCTTACTTATAATCACATACCTAGAAGTTCTAATCATGTATATGATGCATATGCTAATTATGTTTTAGATTGGAATTTGTCACATAATTAAAGTAAATAAAACGCATTCATGCATGTACACATTGTAACATATATAAGTAAAGTTGAAGACCAAATTTTTTATATTTCATCTTTTAAAAAAATATGGTGTCATAGTACAAAATGGGGCTCACACCCTCAAAATACATATATGTTCAGTATATATATAACCATGGAATCTACGCTTGTGGTGTTGGATGTGTATCATGATAGCACACTACGACGTTTTCGAAACGTCGGAAGAGTCGCACCCATGCATGAGGCACACCCACCACCTATCGTTGCACATCCTCTGGCAGATCCTCCACTTGAAACATAGAAATCATGTGCATCAATCGAGATAGGTTCCCCTGCACATTCTGCAACACTCTCTCTACATCTCTTCCCACATGCTCATCTTCCCATCTCCTTCGCCAATGTCGTGGGGATCCCTCTGGTCATCGCATACCTACATCTATGTGACAAAGCAATTGTTAATACTTGATACCATACAAAATATTTTCATTTTTTTTTCTTTTTGAAAAAACACAAAAAAATGAATATATAAAAACATGTCTTACCAATATCACCGTAGACGGAACCTGGTGGCAAAGGCATATCTATATCCCCTCTGTAGTCGATCCTATCATAAGAGTAGTCGTCAATGGCTATGACTTGTCGATGCCACCAGAAAAATAACTCATCATTGTACGGGGTTGGCACCCTACCACCTCCTAGCCACCTCATCACATCGGTCCACCGTGACATGGCTTGATCGTGCGGTCTGTGTAGAATAATATCTATTCTATGGATCAATTCTAGAACCCACTCAAAGAAAAAAATACACAGAATAGATGAAAATCTGAAGTTTATCTTCTTCCCTGTTTTCAATCCATCAGTTGGCTCTTCATGTTAGCCAGTAGTGAGGTACACTAGTCATAAACAGTGTGTTGTAAACACTCCACCACATAGAACATGAGTGGCCTTGAGGCCTGGTGCAACGAGGTCGACCCAGAGATCCATGTAAGAACAAGTACAATGATCTTTAAGATCAGGTTATCAATCGCCCTAATTGGGAGTTTGCTCCCTACTTTATCTCTACCTGCAACACAGTGGGTGGAAATGTACTCCTCCATTGTCACACCACCCCCTACCCCCTGGGCCTTGAGATTCACTACCTTGCCTCAGTGAGACAATCCTGTGATAAAATATATGTCGTCCACTTCAATCCTTAATGGTTTCCCATCAAGATTGAATGCCTCTGTCTCCGGATCCCAATAGTTTACCAACATCTAGAGTAACCTCACTTGAGCCCTCATTCCTTTGAGAGCCCAAAATTTATAAATGCCACATATTTTTAAATCTAGTTGGTCCCCTGCATCCCTTTCCACTACTACATATACCTCTTCATGCTCCCTCTCCCTCCATTCAATCACCATCCTACCAAAGGAAAGTCATTTTTGAGTTAAATTTTGTCAAAAAAGTTGTTTACGGACTTGTCCATGGGCTAACATGCTAATAGTCGCATATAGGGACGCATATATGCAGGTAGGATTTGATTTTCCTGCATACATGGAGGCATGTACGTGACCCGATGAACTAGCATCCACGTACACCCTAGTCTACATGTTACGCCCTCTAAAACTCAAAAAATGAGGACTAAATTTGAATTTTAAACCACTAGAAATGAAGAGAAGGGGAAGGTCACTTACTTGGTCTAGACGGTTGTTAATTCCATTGATCATAGCTCCCGCAATAGACACTTGAATATCATGGGGAAAATGGCCTAAAATGCACTTTATGGGTGAAAAAACTCAAATGGTATGGTAAAATGGTCTATTTTTACTATTAGTAGATATTTTTTACCCACTTCATATAGGTTGGGCTGATTTTTTGACCTTATGGACTAATAGTACAGTGGAAAGAGTTGGTTTTGGTGGTTTTGTCCAGGATTTGTTTTTTGCGATTTCTAACGTCATACCGCTTGTTCGTGCCTTCGACAGGTATTTTCTTTCACTAGCATATAGGATAGGTTGTCACTCCATTTTTCATTCTTGCATTGTCCTATGACTGTGATCTATATACCTTAGTAACAAAACCATTTATTAGTGACATTGAACCTTCTTACTGCTACTAGAAGTGTCGTTATTAAGTGGTAGAGTCTTACCTAACATGGGTACCCTAGTTAGAACCTTTGTGCCATTTGGTGCCCATGTAGAAGTTATTCCATAGGAACGAGAGTTCCTTATAGTTCTGATATGACTTTGCATTCAAACCTCATATTCTTACTCACAAGCATTCTGACCTTCACCTATGAGACTCCCCCCCTGAATCTTGGTTAAGCTCTTTTTCGGCTCTCTAAAAAGCGAAAAGATTGTCGAGTGAACTTGTCTCTTTCACACTCATTAAAATGGCTTTGAAAAAATGTCTATTTGGTGTAAGTTTAACCCTTTTTTGGACCAAGTAGACTGCTTACGAAAAATGAATACTCTAGTTAACATTGGCTAGAAGAGTTCTAATGGGTATTATTTTATACTTTTTTCGGGCCTAGGGGACTAAATCTACGAAAAAGGACATTATTTGGAGTAAATTTGTAACAGCATCCCATTCTCTTGCTTGCGGTATTAAGCCTATTTTTGGTTCTCACTTTCTCTTTATAAGCCTCTTACCTCAGCAATTTGCATCACTAGCCAAGCAGAGCCTTGTTTATATCCTTTGCAGCTTGACACCATATACCCTAAGAGGAAACATTCCCCCGAGTGTACATGCCTCACATGCACTTCCTTGCATTGAGCATACGTATGTTCCACTGTTTGGAGCTAGTTGCTTACTCGCGACACTCATTTTCTCTCTTGTATCATAGCATTTCTTTGCCTATGAAAAAAATAAAAAAGATGGTCGGGAAAAGAATATTATCTCATATCGACAGCAGTGGTGTCGCCTTTGAATAGAGCACAAAATTTTGATTCCACTGTCATCCAAATTTTGGGTTTACCATGACCTTAGGAAGATGAGCTTGTTACTTAGAGTTTACTCCTCGGACTGGTTATTCTTCCAGTCCCTATGGAGAGTTTTTTGATGCCTCATGCATCATGAAGTTTCATCATCAATTCTATGCTTCATGAGTTATCCATATGTCTCATGCTCTTGTTCAGAGGAAGTGTATAAGAATGTGTCTCCCATTTCTTAGAACTCTTGACTTTTCATGTCGGTCATACCCTCATTGTGTCTCAGAGTCACATGAAGTTGTATTCCTACCACGTACCCTGGTCCTACTTTCATTATGGGTAGGTAACCTTGAACCCAATAGTTGGCATATCCTCATTGGTCGTTGACTGGGGAGTATCCCTTGTGTTCAACAAAAATAAATCTATTCACACATTGGGATTCATGTAGTGTCTTGGATTCCATTATCCTTATTGGTGGTTTCCTCGCCTTTGTCAACAATCTTCCTTATTGGCTGCTATTCAGAGGGTATTTTCGTGCACTACTTGCATCTTGTGCATGTGAAGTATGCACAAGGTCATTGGTTTGTGAACATCCTATTCGTCTGAGCTCCTCCTAAGCATCAAGATATTGCTTTGCACCTCATGCTGACTAATGAGAGATGCACTAATGCTCTCTTTTCAACGGGTCTCCTTCCATCAAATTCAACTCATCTATTCTAGAAATGAGACCTAGAGTCCTATGAGTACCTAAAGGCTTGCAGTCATTAGTGCCAGGTTCTCCCACCATCGACAATTGAGAATACATCAATGCTTCATGATCGATGGATTATTCAAGTGTTCGACCTCAACACCCTTATTCACACTTGTAATAATTTACTCGGTGCCTTGATACCTACTTTAATTATCAATAGCTTTTCTCACATTTATTAATGGTATACCTTAATGACCGGTAATCAAAAGAAGTCTCATTGTGTTCGATATCAACTCCTCTATTCACATGATGTATACTTTCACCTTCAACGGATAGTGTAGAAGACCTCTAGCTTATAGTAGTAGCATTCATATTTTTTTGTTTTCTTTCATTGGACCAATACCTATATGACTTCAGTGATCATGGGAGATCAGATTGTACTCCATTGTATACAAATATCTTCATATTAATTTTGAGACTAGATTCCCCTGGGCCTTGTTCATGACTATGAGAGCCTATGGCATGTGTCTACTTTGTATTGCCTAATTCACGGCCATGAACAACTATTTGGTATATTTCCACATGGATCTGCAATGTCATTTAGATTGGCAGCCATGTGTACAAAGTCATTATGGATTGTAATATTCTCATGAGTAACTAGCACTTCCAATTGTCTCTATTACTCCACTTCTGGGAATCATAATGTATTTCGGCCATCATATATACTCCTCTAACCTCACACATTAGGGGGAATCTGTTATAGAAATTTTTTCCTCACCCCATGTAACTTGCTTGGATGGCCTTTCCATTTCCCTATGCAAACTTGAAGTCCCCTTTTTTACCTTCCAAAGCCAAAAAAACACATTTTCCCACATATATGCAGCCTACCAGTTAGACAACAAGCGTATATGCAGGTTTCTTCACTACAGCCCATGTACATCGGGTTTGGTGCTCAAAATTAAAAATTATGTCGGGTTTTCATGTCACATCACGAGATCCATGATCCTTGACCTTCCATATATTGGAAACGCTCCGACTCGACCCTTCAGATCCATTTGAATGCTATAAATTGAGCCATATCCAAGCCTTAGAAGGAGGAGAGAATTCAACTTTTGAGAGAAAATATGCTCTGGATAAATTTCACTTCACATTGATTCCGCATCCCTTTATCCTTGAAAGTCTAAACTCATCGTTCAGCCCCCAAGCTCTCCCTTCTTTGTGATGGAGAACCTCATTATCTCCTTTATTTGAGCTTGCCTTTGGTGGAGGATTGAAGTGGTGGGGTCCCAGTTGGAGGGACTTAGTTTCTTGGTTCTGATATGTGTCGTTACAGAAGTTTGTCACCTATATACTTCTGTTGATCAATTTAATAGAAATACTATTTTCTCGTCCAATTGATATCTTGCAAATATTTGAATTATTGTACCATGGGCATATTTGTCATGTATGTTAATGGATTATGTTAATCTATATGCTAACATTATATATTATCACCATATGATTGCATATATTGGTTGTTGAGGAACAGTTGCAGGTATTAAGCTTTGAGTTGTGTGCTCAATGGTGGCCTTCATCGAACATCCGGACGAGGTAGACTCTTAAACTTGTCTTGTTAGCATTTCATTTATATAGCATACTTAGGATTAGATTTGATTTCTGCGTGTCATTCTGTCTATTGTGGTTTACCCCATGCCAGAGAGAGATTTTCCTCGTAACAACAGCCATGGTGTGCGACGAGTGGGAGGTCGGCTATGTAATCCTTCAGTAAGATATTTTGGTAGGACTTGTACTTAGTCTTGTGTGTTAGATGCTCTATATGTGGTTTGGATTTGAGAGGTTTTCCTGGGTTCTTTTCTAAGTCTCTAGAAGGGTGAGTGGGACTAGGTAGGAAGGGTGCAATGGGTTCTTCTCTAGTGGCTCTCCATTCCTATAATTATCTAGGTTGTGCTCAAAGTTTGGTCTCGATTTGATCTGTTCTATGGTGTTAATTGGTGTTTTCTCGTTGGTTTTATAATGGCTCGC
>JZKD02S1614440.1:29119-43364 GCA_000966675.3 Picea glauca | reverse complement strand
GATTCTGGTGAACCAGAATGTTATGAAGAGGCAATGTAGGTAGACACCAAAAAGAAGTGGGAGCAAGGCATGAAAGAGGAAATGGATTCCATGGTAAATAACCAGACTTGGGACTTGGTTTAGTTGCCTGCAGGAAAAGGATCATTGTAGAATAAATGAGTTTACAAGTTGAAGAAAGAAGATGGAGGGAAAAAGAGGTACAAGGCTAGACTTGTTGTAAAGGGGTTTGCACAAAAGAAAGGTATAGATTTGATGAAATATTTTCTCTTGTTGTTAATATGACTTAAATTAGGACTATTTTAATTCTTGTGGTAGTAGAAGATTTTCATCTTGAACAGTTAGATGTAAAAACAACTTTTCTCCATGGGGATTTGGTGGAAGAGATTTATATATAGCACCCACAAGGGTATGAGGTCAAAGAGAAGGAAAATTTGGTATGCAGGTTAAAGAAGAGTTTGTGTGGCATAAAGAAATATCCAAGGCAGTGGTATTTGAATTTTGGCAGGTTTATGACAGAACAAGGTTATAGTAGATGTCATTCTGATCACTATGTTTATTTTAAGAGGCTAGAAAATGGAATCTATATTATCTTGATATAGTATGTAGATGACATGATTGTTGTAGGGTCTAATATTCAATATATAAATGTGCTCAAGAAGAAATTAGTTAATTCATTTGCGATGAAGGATTTGGGTGTTGTAAAGAAAGTCCTTGGTAGGAGAATAACAATAGACATAAAACATGAGAAATTAACATTGTCTCAGGGTGAGTACATAGAGAAGGTGTTGGAGAGGTTTAGAATGCAGAATGAAAAACCAGTTAGTATACCTTTAGCCATCCATTTCAAATTAACTAAGGAAATGTGTCCCAAGACACATGAGAAGATATAATACATGTCCAGGGTCCCTTATTCATCAACAGTTGGTAGCTTGATGTATGCGATGGTTTGCACAAGACCAGATATTGCACATGCAGTGGGAGTTGTGAGCAAGTATACAAACAATCCATGTAAAGAAAATGTGGAGGCAGTAAATTGGATTATCATGTATTTGGGAGGTAGTTCTTTTCATTCATTATGTTTTGGAGGTTCATAAATTGTTCTACAACGATATGTTGATTCAGATATGACAGGTGATAAAGATAGCGGAAGGAGAACCACATGGTATGCTTTTACTGTAGGTGGAACAACAGTAAGTTGGATTTCAAAACTACAAAAGGTTGTTTCACTTTCAACAACAAAAGTAGAGTATGCTTATGCTATAGAGGCTAAAAAAAAGAAATGATTTGGTTATAGAGGTTTATGGAGGAATTGGGAAAGAACCAGGAGACTAATAGGTTGTACTGTGACAATGAGAGTGCCATTCATCTTGCAAAGAACTCACCCTTCCATTCAAAGACTAAGCATATACAAAATAAGTACCATTTCATACGATCCATCTTGGAAGATGGACATTTGAAGTTGGAAAAGATACATACTAGCCAGAATCCTGCAGACATGTTAACAAAGGGAGTACCCATGGAGAAACTGAGTTCCTGCTCAGTTTCAGTTGGACTTTAATCTTGAAGGTGAAGATGATAAGTTTTTCAGGTCCAAGGTGGAGTATAGTCCAGTAGGTATAGGAGCAATGGAGTTTTTGTGATCAATCTCCAAGTGGGAGATTGTTGGTTGTGGAGTATGATTATCTTCCTGATTCAGAGGTTTGTTTCAGCTGTGCTTGGACCCCAATCCCTAAAAGGGGGGTGTGGGGGGGATTTCCCCACCAAAACTGTCACCATGGGGGTCCAGAGGGGGCACAAAATTTTTGTAGGCCCCCCCCGGTGGGGGATTTAGGGGCAATGCCCCTAAAGCAAAATTTTGGAAATTTTTTCCTTGTAAAGTATTGTAATTTCGTAGTAAATATGGACCGTTCATTATACGGTTGCATATATGATGGTAGAATTTATTTTAGGGTTTTTTTCCCTAGAAGGAAAACCTCTCTTATGAGGGAATTGTATTGCGGCTATGTATGATTGTGATTATTGTATTCTGAGAGAGGAGACTGTGAGAGAAACAAGAGGAAGTTACAGTGGGCGTGTTGTAGGTTGTATCCTTTCATTTTGTTGGATAATAAAAAGGAAGTACCTGGCAATTTATCTGGTGGAATGATCTATATTTTATGAGAAGAACGAAATGAATACAAATTATTAAAATATGTTTAACACAACATAATAGAGATATAATAAAACTGTTTTTCTATTCAATAAGGAAATAGGATGAAACTGTAAAATGTAGCAGAAAACAAGCTTGCTAGAATGGTGGCGGCTTATCTATGAGAAGAGATGTGACGACTTCACTCATTCACAAAAAGATCCCTACAATGAGGCTCTAAAGGCCTTTTTACAATAAACAAGAATGTCAACAAACCTAGACATCAAAAAACCTAACCCTAGGAGATGAAGCACCAAAAGTCATGTGGGCCCCATTTGGGTAAGTTGGTACATCAACTTCCTGGGGTCGTAACTATTGCATACAATCTCTGTGTTAGGTGCACGATAGCCCGTTGGAAAGGTCTATCTAAGGAATACACATTTTCCTACTATCTATCAAAGGTCATTTCTGACTGTGGCGAGCCATAAAAATGTTGTTTAGGGCCTCAAAATGGCCCCACAAGTCAAGGACCTGACAACTAGGAAACAAAAATTGCAAAACTGGAAAACTGCCAAAATGAACCAGTTGGAATAGGTGGGAGGCCATTGAAATCCACCTGGATCAATCATCCTTCCTTAATAAGAAATGGGTTGAGTTCCCCCATCAGATGAAGAAATTTCTACTGAATTTGGCCCCAGGTGAGCCACTTGCCTTGGTGCAGGAGATGCCCTGCTTTGACAACTCGATAAAGTTGGATCATTTGTTGTCGGGTACCCTTGATCTATGTGTACACAATATGATCATTGGATTCTTGTTGCATGCAGTCAGGGTTGAGATATGTTGGTGTCAACTACTCTGTTGTCTCTGAGGTGTCCAATAATGTTGGGAAATATGGCCGAAGGAGAGCCACGTTGAAGACTTGTTGCAGGCCAAGGAAAGGGGGAATGTTGAGCACAAAAGAATTGTCACCCACAGCCTTGGTGATGTAGTATGGCCCATACTGGAGTGGGAGAAGCTTCTTATGGGGCCCTATAAGGAGTTCTTTCTGTAAGTGAAACCAAACTTTTTCGTCCACTTGAAACTTATGTGGCACCCAGTGTTGGTCATGGCGCTGCTTGTACTTGGCATTGGACTTTTGTAAAATATCTTGAACCTGTTGGTGAATGTGATGGATCTAATCAATGAACTGGGTGGCTTTGTCATCTTCTGGTGGAGCATGGGACACATCGGACGAAGTGGTCGCCAGGGGTAGTGCAACATCCATGGGGCCCAATGGTTGGAATCCCAACCCCACCTGGAAGGGGTTGTGGCCAGTTGAGCTATGCAGGGATCGGTTGTAGCTGTGTTGGAAATAGGGAAGACTCTCATCACATGTGAAAGGGTGCTTGGAATTGTACATGCATAGGATATGTACGATCATCTGATTGACGACCCCATTTTGGCCATATGTCTGGGGGTGGAAGGTAGTGGATTTGGTGAGCGTGGTATCCAGTAGTGACCATAGGATCGACCAGAATGTGCTAAGGAAATGACTATCCCGATATGAGACAATGGTTTGTGGGATCCCAAAGTGTACCTAGACGCGTTCAAGGAAGATCTTGGCAGTGGCCTTTGTAGTGATGTTCTTCTTGCAGACGTTCATATTCACCATCTTGGAAAAGCGATCAACAACCACAAAAACACAGTCATTGCCCCTCTTGGTGGACGGGAGGCCCAACATGTAGTCCATTGAGATGGATTCCCATGGCTTGTCAGGAGTAGGAAGAGGGGTGTACAAGACATGTTTCTTAGTGCTCGATTTGGAAGTAGTGCAGGCAATGCAGGACCTGATATACTTATCAACATCATGTCGAAGTTTTGAACAACATGAATGTTTCTGCAGCACCGCCCCTGTCTTTTTGATGCCAAAGTATCCTGCCACCTGACTATAGTGAGCTTCCCAAATCAGCTTTGCGTGCTCACTTGATGGAATGCAAAGATGGCCTAGATGACACAACATCCCATCCTGAAGATGGAAATTAGTGACCATTGAGTTTTCTCCCAACATTTGGTAGGTGGTGGAGAAGTCAGAGTTTGTCTCATAGAGGTGGGTCCATCCATAGGTCTCATGGTCACAAGAGTCTAGCACCGTGGTGAGTGTTGTGACTGGAGGTCAGCTGAGGAAATCAAAAACTCTGTTGGTACTTCCTATTTTATACTTGATGTTGAGGTGGCATTGTTGTAAGTATGTGGACCACTTATGATGGCGGTCATTCTGCAATTTTCCTTGGGTCTACATGAACTGTAGTGGCTTGTGATCAGTGTGGATGATTGTCTCCTCCCCCAGAATGTAATGTCTCCACTGGTGGCATGCTTTCACAATGGATTACATTTCTTTTTCATAAGTAGGGTACTTACAGACAACATCTGATAGTGTCTCACTATGATACGCCATAGGGTGGCCGTTTNTGTGGACCACTTCTGATGGCGGTCATTCTGCAATTTTCCTTGGGTCTGCATGAACTGTAGTGGCTTGTGATCAGTGTGGATGATTGTATCCTCCCCCAGAATGTAATGTCTCCACTGGTGGCATGCTTTCACAATGGATTACATTTATTTTTCATAAGTAGGGTACTTACGGACAACATCTGATAGTGTCTCACTATGATACGCCACAGGGTGGCCGTTTTGAGTGAGAACGACGCTCACAACATAGTCTGAAGAATTTGTCTTGATCTCAAAGGGATGTTGCAGGTCCGGTAATGAAAGTATTGGGGATGAGAACAAACACTGCTTCAAGTCATCGAAGGCTTGTTGTTGGGAGATTCCCCACAAATTTTTTTCCTTACCACCACCCATGGTTACTTGGCTGAGGGCCCATGCGATATGAGAGAATCCCAACATGAACCTGCGATAGAAATTCGTGAGGTCCAAGAAGCTCTGAAGCTCAGTGAGTGTCGTTGGGGTTGGCCAGTCACAGATGATCTGGATCTTGGCAGGATCCACATGCACACCATGTTTATAAATGACGTAGCCTAAGTAATGGACGCTATCCATGTCGAAGGAGCATTTTTCTAAGTTTGTATATAGTTTGTGCTGCCACAGGGTGTGTAGAACCTATTGAATATGCTGCAAGTGTTCCACCCAAGTCTTGTTGTAGATGAGGATGTCATCCAGATATACCACTACAAAATTACTGGTTAAAGGTCGCAGGATATCTTCCATCATCCTCATAAAATTTGATGGAGCATTTTTCAAACCAAAGGGCATGACCAACCATTCAAAAAGACCTTTTTTTTACTTGAAGGCAGTCTTCCAATGTCTATTCTATTGGGACCTGGTGGCAGCCAGATTTTAGATCAATATTACTGAAGTATTTGGCCCCTGTAAGATAATCAAGGAGGTCATCGATTTGGGGAATCAGATACCAGTTCCGGACTGTGATTTTATTCAGGGACCGATAATCAATGCAAAGTCGCCAGGTCTCATATTTCTTTTGTACCGGTGCGATTGGGCTCCCACAAGGTGATGAGATGGGACAGATGTGCCCATTGTGGAGAATTTCTTGGATCCACCTCTTGATCTCCTCCTTTTCTAATAGAGAGTGGCGATAGACTGACCCATTGGGTAGTGGTGCACCTGGGGTCAGATCGATGGGATGCTTGACCTGGAAGTGCAGAGGTACCCGTGTAGGATAGGAGAATATATATGAGTATTCTTCCACAACCTTATCCACATGCTTCTGTTGTGTGGAGAGATCGGTCATGGAGGCTTTAGATGTGGCTGCGATCTTTCGTTTACTCTGGGAGATAATCACGAAGAAGACAAATTTCTCAGTTTGAGAGATGACCTTCCTACATTGCTTGAAAGAGATCAAGGAAATAGCACTAGGAGGGACTACCTCGAGTATCCTATACAATTTTTTGTTCAAAGTAATAATAACACTACGAGGCCTAGACTCATATACAACATGAATTTTCCATAAATAAGGTTGGCCCAAAAGAACATTACAAAATTCGAGAGGAGAAACATCACACAATACCTCATCTTTGAAGGACTTGATGTCATGTGACAATCGACATTGTTGGCTAACGTGAAGATCACTTCCTTGGTGGAGCCATCCAATGGTGTAGGGTTGTGGGTGTGGCATTGTCGGTAGGGCCAACTTCTTGATGATCTCTGCTGAGATGAGGTTCTTATGGCTATCTCTATCAACGATGACGTGCAAAGGGGTTCCTTTTACCAACATCTCTGAATGGAAAAGGTTCTCGCCTTCTTCTGGCTCGTCTGGTTCACTAGGATGGAGCTTGGTGGTAGAAATGGTGGCACTGGGTTCCGTTTCAATGATTCGTATTCCCTTTTCTGGTTTTGACTCAGATTCAGAACCCGCATCTGATTAAGAGGCTTTCACTTCGGCCACCAGCGACTTCTTTGAGAAACAATCAATAGTGTTATGCCAAGGGCTCTTATGGAAGTCGCACCACTTCCCAATATCCTTCTTTGTCTTTCCGGTGTCCTTCTTTTCTTTCGGATTGGACTGGTTGTCCTGGTACTATCCATATTTTCTCTATCCTTTTTTCTATAGGTTGGGGCCACCCTTTCCTGGTTTTTTTTGTGAGGGGTTCCCAGACCCAAATTGTCGTGTCTTTTGTTTGAGCTTCTGCTCAATTTTGATGGCATATCGATAGGCTGTGCCCAAGGATGAGATGTCCAGAAATTCCATTTCAGTCTAGATGTATCTATGCATATCACCACGATACTTGAGCACCATATGTCGCTGTAAATCTTTGATACCCAGCTTGGTGTGCAGGGTATGGAAGACATTTGTGAAATCTCGCACTGCTTGATCTCTTTCTTGCTGCAATGTGGTCCATTTGGTATACAAGTCGCCATAACTTACAATAGGGTAGTATTGTTCCTTAATAACATCCCTGAAGGATTCCTAGGTGGTCGCGACTGTAAATAATGAGGGTTCATCTGTTTCCTTTTTCTCACAGAAAGTTTCCCACCAATCTTTGACATGGGGAACAACTCTGAGGAGCACAAAAGTAATTTTTTCTCTATTTGAAAAGTTATGGAAAAAAAAATACCCTTCTAGTAGATTCAACCACTTGTCTACAACATCTTCATCTATCTGACCTTCAAATATAGGAATATCGAAGTTGATTTTTACCTTGAAGGGGGCGGTGACTCCGCTCGAGGAAGATGTGTCGCCTATTGGTAGTCACTGAAGGATTTGCTCGAGACTATCGATCATCTCGTTCCTTTGTTGCATGAGGGCTTCCTCAGGAAACATTTTAAAAGGATCTCCTGTCACATCATCTTTATTTTCTCCTGCCATGAGAGGTCATTTGGGCGTGCGAGATATTTTTTCCTCAAGAGAAACAAGCTTGAGACCCAATTCTTTGTACCGTGACCTCGTTGGGGACATGCATTAATAAGACAAGGAGAAGACCACTCTGATACCACTAATACAGATTTTATGAGCAGAATGAAATGAATACATATTATTAAAATATTCCTAACACAACATAACAAAGATACAGTAAAATTGGTTTTCTATTCAATAAGGAAATAAGTTGAAACTGTAAAATGCAGCTGAAAACAAGCTTACTGGAATGGTGGCGGGTTATCTCTTAGAAGATATGTGATGGTTATGCTCATTCGCAAGAAGATACCTACAATGAGGCTTTGAAGGCATTTTTACAATAAACAGNGTTGGGGTTGGCCAGTCACAGATGATCTGGATCTTGGCAGGATCCACATGCACACCATGTTTATAAATGACGTAGCCTAAGTAATGGACGCTATCCATGTCGAAGGAGCATTTTTCTAAGTTTGTATATAGTTTGTGCTGCCACAGGGTGTGTAGAACCTATTGAATATGCTGCAAGTGTTCCACCCAAGTCTTGTTGTAGATGAGGATGTCATCCAGATATACCACTACAAAATTACTGGTTAAAGGTCGCAGGATATCTTCCATCATCCTCATAAAATTTGATGGAGCATTTTTCAAACCAAAGGGCATGACCAACCATTCAAAAAGACCTTTTTTTTACTTGAAGGCAGTCTTCCAATGTCTATTCTATTGGGACCTGGTGGCAGCCAGATTTTAGATCAATATTACTGAAGTATTTGGCCCCTGTAAGATAATCAAGGAGGTCATCGATTTGGGGAATCAGATACCAGTTCCGGACTGTGATTTTATTCAGGGACCGATAATCAATGCAAAGTCGCCAGGTCTCATATTTCTTTTGTACCGGTGCGATTGGGCTCCCACAAGGTGATGAGATGGGACAGATGTGCCCATTGTGGAGAATTTCTTGGATCCACCTCTTGATCTCCTCCTTTTCTAATAGAGAGTGGCGATAGACTGACCCATTGGGTAGTGGTGCACCTGGGGTCAGATCGATGGGATGCTTGACCTGGAAGTGCAGAGGTACCCGTGTAGGATAGGAGAATATATATGAGTATTCTTCCACAACCTTATCCACATGCTTCTGTTGTGTGGAGAGATCGGTCATGGAGGCTTTAGATGTGGCTGCGATCTTTCGTTTACTCTGGGAGATAATCACGAAGAAGACAAATTTCTCAGTTTGAGAGATGACCTTCCTACATTGCTTGAAAGAGATCAAGGAAATAGCACTAGGAGGGACTACCTCGAGTATCCTATACAATTTTTTGTTCAAAGTAATAATAACACTACGAGGCCTAGACTCATATACAACATGAATTTTCCATAAATAAGGTTGGCCCAAAAGAACATTACAAAATTCGAGAGGAGAAACATCACACAATACCTCATCTTTGAAGGACTTGATGTCGTGTGACAGTCGACATTGTTGGCTAACGTGAAGATCACTTCCTTGGTGGATCCATCCAATGGTGTAGGGTTGCGGGTGTGGCGTTGTCAGTAGGGCCAACTTCTTGATGATCTCTGCTGAGATGAGGTTCTTATGGCTATCTCTATCAACGATGACGTGCAAAGGGGTTCCTTTTACCAACATCTCTGAATGGAAAAGGTGCTCGCCTTCTTCTGGCTCGTCTGGTTCACTAGGATGGAGCTTGGTGGTAGAAATGGTGGCACTGGGTTCCGTTTCAATGATTCGTATTTCCTTTTCTGGTTCTGACTCAGATTCAGAACCCGCATCTGATTCAGAGGCTTTCACTTCGGCCACCAGCGACTTCTTTGAGAAACAATCAATAGTGTTATGCCAAGGGCTCTTATGGAAGTCGCACCACTTCCCGATATCCTTCTTTGTCTTTCCGGTGTCCTTCTTTTCTTTCGGATTGGACTGGTTGTCCTGGTACTATCCATATTTTCTCTGTCCTTTTTTCTATAGCTTGGGGCCACCCTTTCTTGGTTTTTTTTGCGAGGGGTTCCCAGACCCAAATTTTCGTGTCTTTTGTTTGAGCTTCTGCTCAATTTTGATGGCATATCGATAGGTTGTGCCCAAGGATGAGATGTCTAGAAATTCCATTTCAGTCTAGATGTATCTATGCATATCACCACGATACTTGAGCACCATATGTCGCTGTAAATCTTTGATACCCAGCTTGGTGTGCAGGGTATGGAAGACATTTGTGAAATCTCGCACTGCTTGATCTCTTTCTTGCTGCAATGTGGTCCATTTGGTATACAAGTCGCCATAACTTACAATAGGGTAGTATTGTTCCTTAATAACATCCCTGAAGGATTCCTAGGTGGTCGCGACTGTAAATAATGAGGGTTCATCTGTTTCCTTTTTCTCACAGAAAGTTTCCCACCAATCTTTGACATGGGGAACAACTCTGAGGAGCACAAAAGTAATTTTTTCTCTATTTGAAAAGTTATGGAAAAAAAAATACCCTTCTAGTAGATTCAACCACTTGTCTACAACATCTTCATCTATCTGACCTTCAAATATAGGAATATCGAAGTTGATTTTTACCTTGAAGGGGGCGGTGACTCCGCTCGAGGAAGATGTGTCGCCTATTGGTAGTCACTGAAGGATTTGCTCGAGACTATCGATCATCTCGTTCCTTTGTTGCATGAGGGCTTCCTCAGGAAACATTTTAAAAGGATCTCCTGTCACATCATCTTTATTTTCTCCTGCCATGAGAGGTCATTTGGGCGTGCGAGATATTTTTTCCTCAAGAGAAACAAGCTTGAGACCCAATTCTTTGTACCGTGACCTCGTTGGGGACATGCATTAATAAGACAAGGAGAAGACCACTCTGATACCACTAATACAGATTTTATGAGCAGAATGAAATGAATACATATTATTAAAATATTCCTAACACAACATAACAAAGATACAGTAAAATTGGTTTTCTATTCAATAAGGAAATAAGTTGAAACTGTAAAATGCAGCTGAAAACAAGCTTACTGGAATGGTGGCGGGTTATCTCTTAGAAGATATGTGATGGTTATGCTCATTCGCAAGAAGATACCTACAATGAGGCTTTGAAGGCATTTTTACAATAAACAGAAATGCCAACAACCCTAGACATCCAAAAACCTAACCCTAGGAGATGAAGCACCAAAAGTCATGTGGGCCCTGTTTGGGTAAGTTAGTACATCAACTTCCTGGGGTTGTAACTTTTTCATACGATCTTCATGTTAGGCGCACGATAGCCCGTTGGAAAGGTATATCCGAGGACTACACATTTTCCTATTATCTATCAAAGGTCATTTCTGACTGTGGAAAGCCCTAAGAATGTTGTTTAGGGCCTCAAAATGGCCTTGCAAGTCAGGGACTCGAAAACCAGGAAAAAAAATTGCCAAAATGAACCAGTTGGAATAGGTGGGAGGCCACCGACATCCATCTGGATCATGGACGTAGCCCACACTGGGTGAACCACGTATATCTATCTCTAATGTGTTGTGTATCTTCTATGTTTTATTTCTGCATTTGTTTTATTTTATTGTTGCGCGATCATGTTTTTCTAACAACTGGTATCAGAGCGAAAGGTAACTCGCAAGAAAGGAGTGTTCCTGGTTCGAGTGGGAAAAATGGCAGAAGATGGAAAGTTTAGGTTCGAGAAATTTAACGTCCAAAACTACCAGTTATGGAAGATGGAGATGGAATATTATTTATATCAGAAGGATCTATTCCTACCATTGGGTGGAATAGCAAAGAAGTCGATGACCATGAAGGACGAAGAATGGGAGGTTCTTGACAGAAAGAAACTAGGAACAATACGACTGATCCTGGCAGTGTTGGTGGCTTGCAATATTTCAAAAGAAAAGACAATGAAGGAGATGATGGATGCATTGGCTAAACTGTATGAAAAAATCTCGACGTCCATGTTGGATGCAGGCCGAGTCATGAAGAAAGGTTACTTTTGGAGGAGAAGCATGCAAGGAGGAAAGGAAAAATGGAAGGAAAAGCAGCACGTGTAAGAGAAGCATGTGAGGCACGCATGCAAGGAATACCTAACGATGTTAGGGTTAGGGTTTTTGTAATGTATTGTAATGGATGGTGAGCCAAGGGTATAAATAACTAGTACTTAGGTGACAGAGGGAATGGGGGAGACAGAGAGAAGGAGATCAATAGAGAAGAAGAGATAATTGTACGAACTATACGAGTCATTAAGCTGGTGAGATGGGAAGTAGTGAGCGACTCGATCTCAAGGATTAGATCACGGGTTGAGGATCCTGGTGCGATCTAGTTAGCCTTGCAGGGATCGAGGAGCCTATTGAGGAGAGTGAGATCCAAGAATATAAACATGTGCAATGTGCTATATTACTGAACCATAATAAGAATATTGAGAGACAAATATTTGTGGACGTATCCCAGGAGGGGGTGAACCACGGTAACACCTGTGTTATGTGAATAAATGTATACGTCTATATTTATTATTAATTGTTGAATTTTAGATGAATGAATGAACTAGTAGATCTAGTATTCCATATGCATGGATAGAATGAATTCTATAGTTAGATGTTAGACTGAATGAATAAGTATTACAGAACACAACTGCAGATCTCCACTCAGTCCCTGGTTGCAAACACCTGAGTATTGTAGCCACCCATAGAGCTATCTTGGGTGAGACTGCGTGATACACTCTATGTGTTGCATTTCCTTCTGGTCTTCCAGAGGGGCCAATAGTTTTAAAGGGATTTTGTTGGGAAGCTTATCAAATATGAACCAAGGTCAATCTGTGATAGGAAGGTAGAACCAGAATATCCCATAAATAACCAGAAGCCAAAGAAGTATAACCTAAGCTAACAAATGTTTTAAGTCCAACAAATGGTTTCGTTGTTGGTTGGTTGGAAGAAAATGGGATTGAGTATATGAGAGTTGCGGAGGACACTTCAAAAGAATGTCAGACCGGATAACAAGATGTTGAAGAGAATGAAAATCTAAAAGGGGATGTTGAGACAGTGGAATCCCATGAAGGCAGATATAGAAAGCTGGTTGAAGACAAAGAAGCTAGAGTTTTCGAAGAAAGATAACAAAAACCCGAAATTGACACCGCACAAATATCTAAACAAGTACGTATTCACCGACTTGCATGAAGTATTTTTCTATGATTTCCTACACATATTGCAAGAATGGATAAAAATATTTAAAGACAACCATCCTACAAATCAGATCAGACAACTAGAGTGGAATCCTGAAGAGATCACGCAGTTACACCGAGTTGAGAATAAGTTTACGCGCGCAGTAGATTTCTAGTTAGACAACATTGTTGTTGGATTTATCATAGAGTTTTCAGTAGATACAATGAAGTCTTACAATGCAGCTGAACATGATTTCTTGAAGGGACCTAGAGGTAGGTAAATTAGATCATTATATACTTCCATTAAGATATTACTATATAACAATGGAGTCAGAAAATTAAAATTCCCTGCATGCATGGGGGAAGGGGGAAAGCACTGACAAGAAAAGGAGAAATGAAAGGAGAAGGGGATAAAGGAAATAAGGAGGAGGCCTTGGACCCAATTATGATGGACGAAGACCATATCAAGCGAATCATGGAAACAACTAGAAAGACGTGCAGTGGAGTACCCTAACAATATAAGGTAAACACCAAGAAGAGAGCCATAGTCGCGAGGGAATGCTTATCATGTGATGAGGAGGAGGTAGAGGATCTCTAAGCTATGGAGAAGATTGAGGAAATATTGCACGCAACATATGAGAGGAAGACGAGAGGTCCAATAGAAACAATAGAAGGAAGCACTCCTATCCATATTAGTGTCACTGCGGAACCCATAAAACCATGTGCAACCAATACACCAAGAAGAACACCACCATTTAGACAACCGAATTTTGAGAGAATGAAGATAGCAGGAAGTACATATACACAAGGCGCAACAACTAGGGGAGCTAGTTCAAGAAGCATTAGTCATGTATCTACACCGCGTAGAGGTAGTGGTTCAACATTTAGGATGGTAGGACATGATCCCACCATCAGGTTCCCATAATTCAAAGGGGAGGCATCAGAGGACTTGGAGAAGCACATGTTTACCTATGAAAATATCTGGGAAGCGAAACAGATCACAGATAAGGACACTAAACTTTCACAATTAGCTATCACGCTAAGAGATCACGCACTGGATTGGTACATGAGTTTAGCTGCGAACAGTCTGCCAGGGACAACCAAAATGATTGGAGATATCAAGAAGATGTTGATAAATAAGTTACAGAAGCTTGGTTTAGAGGATCAATACATGAACGAGATGATCGAGATTAGACAGAAACCAGAAGAATATGTATGGTATATTGACCAAAGATTCAAGCGATTGAAGGGAAAGTTAAAATATGTCATGATAGATATGGAACATAAGAATTTGTTCGTCAATTCACTGCTACCACACTTGAAATATCCATTGTGACAACATAAGTTTCAAACACAAGAAGAGCTTCTACAGGAAACCATACAAATGGAAGAGAACCAATATCAGAAGACAAATCCATCCATAGAGGAGTTGAAGGAGGATCTAAAGAACTTAACATTCCAGCTAAACTAGAACAAAAGTAAGGACAAAAGAGAAGTCGTTTGGTGTACCACGTGTAGGACATAAGGACACCATAAGAACGAATGTCCAACATTAGTGAAGTACATGGCAACAGGAATTCCAAACCCCTTGCCAACATGAGGACTATGGTGTGAGATCAATAAGATACAGGGCCATGATCCATACCA